>JAVJIF010027675.1:0-44395 GCA_038442645.1 Agave tequilana | reverse complement strand
GCTTGCTAAATGTATTATATATTTTTTTTCATATTGTTTTATATTTTTTTAAATTATTTTCCTATTTATAAAAATTCTTAAATATAATATATATTTATTTTTATTAAATAAATATTAAATGTGTAACCTACGTTATGCGTTACGTTATAACCTATGTTAACATAACAGAAGAAAAACGTTATCATTACGTTATCGTTATTTTAAACATTGACTCGAACCTAATTTTACTAAATTTTAAGGTCCAAGTTTAGCGAACCTGGACCAAAAATTTACTAAAATGAGTCTGGGATTGTGAAGGGCCCTTATATGGTCCCAATGATTTTTTTACTATTTTTGTTGATTCACTCTCTCTATATCTCTCACGACACCGACCCCAACCCTGATCATCTTCCTCGGCAGCTCACCCCGCACCCGATCCCGACCAGTCTCTCTCTCTCTCTCTCTCTCCTCTCTCTCTCTCTCTCTCAGCCCTAGCCATCTTGATCCCGTTGCTCGTCTCAGCTCACCATCGTCACCATCTAAGTTTTCCCGCCCGTCATCATCTAAACTCACCTCAGTCCCAATCCTGACACTTCCCCGTGGCCGAATCTACACCAGAACCTGACCCCGTCGGCTGCAAGTCAAAACCCATTACTCATTTGTCATTTCTCTCCTCTTTGGCACTAGTTATCTAAATTATCGTGATATATATTTGTATGCTACTATACTTTCAATAAACTTTGATAATTTGAATGCTTATTAGAGAGAGAGAGGGGGGGGGGGGGGGTGAAAAGAAGATACCTATATAAAGGGGAGGATGGTTATTGGGAGGGGGAATGTCTCAACGGTTACATTTTCAAATTTCAATTGGACGGGGTAATTTGAATTCTAGTGAACGTTGAAATTGTCCCGTGACCAAATTGCCCTCATCCTAGTTCATTTCCCTTTTTGTGAACCGGGTATATATTTATAGTTCATGATTTCATGGTTCTTCCTAATTTTGTACTTTATTGGATGGTTGTGATTGCTCAGTAGCATTTGACAGTAGTGTATGACGCAATCAGATCTTGATAAATTTTATTATTAAAGATTTACAAATTTATAAAAACTTATAGAACGAATGTAGACCTGAAACAGTATACATAAAATGCAGAACACAGCATGACACATACATCAAATATGGAACAAGAAATATAACTGAACAAACTTGTTTCTTTTCCATGAGGATATTTAGATGAGAGAGCTGATCACAGAAGAAAGATGTTTGCTCCTTGTTTAAGGTTTAACAAAATGTTCAATTTCATAAATTTTTTGTATCAATACTCCTGTTTCTTTGATCATTGAAAGCTAAATTTGGTTCGCATTCAAAAAATGAAAAGTAACAAATGAAGGGACAACGTAATTTTACATTAAGATACAGCAGGAATGTACCATTGAGGGCTCCAGAGATGGCAGCTGCTGAGAATAGCTTGACTAGAACAAAAAGCATAGTGTAATCTCACAGCTGGCTCAGTTTACATGAACAAAAATAAAGCAGAACTCAGATGAGATCCTTGCCACAGGTACGCCAGTCTAAAACTCTTGTCAGCTGCCTCTGGATCTAAAAAAATCGGAATGTTGCAGGAAAGTACACAAATCACAGATTCAATTCACCAAACCCATAACTGAATCTCAATCTTTAACCACCATTCTCATGAGCAAATCGTTCCAAGAATCTATAGGTCCAGGCAAGCACCAATGCAAGCAGTCGTTCTGGACTTTCGCGTTCTTATCCTGTCAAATGGACGGAAGTTCCTGTACGGTCCAGGGTGGCCGTCTGGTCGCAGAGAGATTTAGATGGTAAGTGTCGAACAACCTCAGATGCCTTCCATTCCCGGTTCCATTGGCTGTTGCCTTGTGGAACTCCTCTAACTCAATCCTATACATTAGGTGGTCGACATCTTTGCCACTATACTCC
The DNA here is from genome assembly GCA_038442645.1 of Agave tequilana. Classification (NCBI taxonomy): domain Eukaryota; kingdom Viridiplantae; phylum Streptophyta; class Magnoliopsida; order Asparagales; family Asparagaceae; genus Agave; species Agave tequilana. The sequence continues at coordinate 42,459 of JAVJIF010027675.1, read as the reverse complement.
CCTTCTTTGTATGGCAGTGTCCTGTTGCAAATTCCACCAGTGGACCACTCCCCATACTCAAGTGATCAGGTGTCCATGTCCTGTAGAAAACAAGTGGCTTGTGATTGGATTCAGTCATAAACTGGAAAACTGACTGAAGGACTTTATGGTAAGCATAATCGATGCCACGCTCGGTTAGATTCAATCGAGGGCAGTGATGGCAACCAACGACTTTGCCGTTCTCCCAGTACACAGCTGTTTTGATAAACCACTGCCCAACAGATAACAAAACGTAATCAAAAGTATAGTAATCTTTCGTCCATTTACTGTTGAGGGTATCCATATGTAGCTGAATTTCAGATCTTGACACGCCTTCGTCATTTTCAAATATATCAGCTTTAACCAGGAAAGGAGACCAGATAATCAAAAGTGTGAAATTGTATGAGGGGAATCGCCATGTTCTCGATTTATAATCTTCATCATGGTAGATCTCCACGGGCAACTCTGCCTGAAATGCAATACACTGACTTTAGTATACGAGAAAGAATCTAGGAAGTAACTGGATGTATATGTAAAATATAGTCAATAATAAACTCATGATGCACCATGATAGTTTTATAGTCACTCTATTCATGTAGCAAATAAAACATCAATATATTATGGGGACAGTAACCTGAGCTCATGCATGACAATCTTCCAAACATTATTCTTCGTTCATTTATTTCTTGTTTGGACTCATGCTCGGTTCCCAAAAATATATCAGAAGCACTATCTCTTCCAGATTGGACTCAGGCAATGTCAGAGGAGATGACGGCCTTAGAGCATAATGAGACTTGAGAGTTGGTAACACTTTTACTGAGAAAGAAAGTTGTTGGGTGCAAGTGAGCTTACACTGTCAAGATAACCCAGATAAGTTTCTAGCTTGCTTAAAAACAAGATTGGTTGCAAAAAGATACTCATAGGTGTATGGTTAAGATTATATGGATACCTTCTCCCCGATCACGAAGATAACATTTGCGCGGGTCTTTGTGTCATTAGCAACAAGACATACCACAGGCCACTCCATCAATTGAACACCAAAAAGAATGTCTTTCTCAATGGTATTCTTGATGAGGCAATTTACATGGAGCAACACTAGATTTTATTGTTCAGAGAGTGTGCGAAGGTTTGCAGGTTGAAGAAGTCACACTACGAGTCTCTGAGAGGCTGATTTGAGCGCTTTGCATCAGTAATTTAGGATTTTAGTCTCTATCGTCGTATTGGTAACATTTTGACCTCCATTAAGATCATGACATGTGTTCGGGCACTTCGAGGCTCCACTTCTCTGCCAGCGGGTTCAGCTCACTTACAAGGTTAACATAGGCCAAGAAAAAGCATGGGGCCTTATCTCGAGACACATCCAATTAGATATCACTCAGCCGGAGCTGCACAACTCTCTAGAACGCCAGCAATCAATACAGAATCTTTTCCTATCAGTACAAAAATTCTCCGGAGCCACCAAGGTGCCGCCACAGAGACCCTCCGGAGCTCGCTACTCCCGCGCTACTTACAGTTGGATAGCACCGTGATTTATGAATCCGACTACGTTGTCAGATCATCCCCATGTTCTAAACGTTATAACGCTTCTATATTAATGCGGGCAGTCATGAATAGTGGCAGATATCTCTGCATGGTGATCTTACAATCAAGCGACGCGATCTGGACGGTTACAAAGAGATCATAACATGTGAATCATGCAGTTATGGGGGTTTGAGATATCCACACCGCGAAGACAGCTCACGAGGGCATAAATACATCTCCTTTTCCATCGAGAAATCTCGTCTGATGACCTCAAATCTTAAGGGTTGATAATTGGTTGCTCAAGTGGTTCAGACCTGTTTCCAAAAAACCTAGAACTTGTAGTCGCAACAGCACTCTACTGAATTCATTATAATATTCAGACATTATAGTGAATTCTCTCTTCCATGGTTTTTCTCTTTCGGGTTTTCACGTATTTCCTATTGTTTGCGATTGCTTACGTCTTTCTTTCACTTACAAACTCACGATTCATGGTGTGGAGAAATTCTAAGAATTTACCTCCACATTTTGATGCTTTTATTAAGATCTTGAATCCACACTCAAGATCTTTTCACTTTCCCAAACTCTTCTTCGAAAATCCTCGCTAAACGAAATCCCAGGCCGTCGTCGCTGCTGACGATGTCGCTGCTTCTAAAAGCAATTTATAGCTGTCAGAGCCTATCAACGCTCATCCACCCCACCTCGAGGTTCACATCGAGGACGTCAGGGAAGACCACTCTTTCCCGGTTGTTGCGCCAGAGGCAGGGACTAATAGGCATGAAACCCAGCTCCCCACCGAAGGGCAACTCTTCCAAATGCTCGCCAGTCTCTAAAGAAAAAATGAACAACGGACGGATGCGACTCATGAACGTGAGAGGGCCGCTTTAGAGAGAGACGCAGTCGCCCGCGTCCAAAATTAACTCCCCATTCAGATTGAGATACTCTGGAAGTCTCAGTCCACAAGGAATGAGGAGGCAGAAGGGTCTCGGGCTCCCCCGTCACCACCTCTCACTGAGGAGACCACCCATACCAAGAGCAATTGGAGGCGCGCCAGATCTGACCTCCCAAGTGATGACGAGCACTCCGAGAATTCTGGCCTCCATAAAACTCCGAAGGTCCCTTACATCGAAGATATTGAGGAGATTGTCCGGAGGTAGTTCAAGGCAAGTCAACAACTCTGGAAGGAGGCTGAGCCTTGCGGTCTGAGAACCCCCGACTCATCACTCTTGGAAGGAAATCACTTCTCACTGTTTCCCTAAAAAGTTCATAATGTCAAGCTTCGAATACTACTCTGGGGCGACCGATCCCATCCAGAACCTCTGGCAGTACCAGGACAAGATGGCAGTTTACTCTCACGACTTCCTCATGAGTTGCGTGTTCCCCTCCAATCTCAAAGGCGATGCCTACAATTGGTTCTATTCTCTCGCGTGGAACTCATTCCGGAGCTTTAAAGAGGTGAAGCGGGCTTTCTATCACCAATACGTTTCTCGACGGCAGCTCAAGTGGAACAGCAATCACCTCACAATCAAGATGAAGCCCGGAGCGAGTCCCAAGCACTATGTCAGTCATTTTCAGAGCCAGATGGCCTTGGTGTATAACTGCAATGACGACGTGATTGCCGCAGCGTTTGTCAGTGGGTTGCAAGTCACCTACTCCTTAAGCACTTGATGAAGCATGAAGTCACGAAAATAAAGGACATCCTACCTCGAGCTCAGAAGTACATCCAGATTGAGGATGCGACTCGGAGCGCAATCAATCACTCTTCCAGGGGGAGGGGAGAAGCCGAAGCCACAATAAGCCTTCCCACAAAAAGGGTCAGAATCGAGCTTCTGGCGCATTCAACAAATGGCCTTCACGAAACCCTACCAAGGCCTATGGAGAGGAAGCCAACTTTACTCCAGTCAAAATTCTGTTGACCGTATCTTCAACACCATCAAAGATCAATACTGAGTGAGGTGCCCAAGGCCACTCCCACCTAACCCGAAGGGGCCAGGAGCTAGAGAGTATTACGCTTTCCATGATGGAATGGGAAACCAAACCGTTGATTGCCGCTCTTTCTGGAGACAGCTCCAGTAGTTGGTAAAAAGACAATATCTCAAAGAGTTTATTCTCAACCCCGAACAACCCTCGGAAACAGAGTGCAGAAAGGGTCAACTAGACTCCGCAACATGAGAGTCAGGTCAACTAGTCTCTCATCCAGTATCAGGAAGTAAACATCATCTTCGACACTTGCCCGATGAAGGCAATACACCTTAGTCGACTAAGACGGGAAGACACATGGAAAGCAATGAGACTCTTTTCATTTGAAATGATATTGTATGATCTTAATACATTCAATGAAAAAGTTCGTAGTTATGTACCATTTCTTCCCTACGATCTCGGAAATGTGTCTAACAGCCGATGCCGGGTCCTCACCCTGACGGCAGACCTACATGTAGTCTCTCCTGAAGACGGAAGCACTTCTGATGGTCACACTTACAGCCTATATCGGGTCCTCACGCTGACGGCTCAGACCTATACGGAGTCACTCTTAAATGACAGAAGCGCTCCTGATGGTCACTACCTATATGGAGTCACTCTTAAATGACGGAAGCACTCTTGATGGTCGTTCAAAAGCCTATATCGAGTTCCCATCCTGACGTTTCAGATCTATATGAAGTCACTCCTGAATGACAGAAGCGCTCTTGATGGTCATTCAAAAGCCTATATCGGGTTCTCACCCTGACGGTTTAGACTTATATGAAATCACTCCTCAATGATGGAAACGCTTCTGATGATCAGTACCTATACAGAGTCACTCCTGAATAACGGAAGCACTCTTGACGGTCACTCCAACAGCCTATATCGGGTCCCCATCATAACGACTAGACCTACACGAAGGTTCTCTTGAATAACAGAAGCGCTCCTAATGGTCGCTACATATACGGAGTCATTCCTGAATGACGGAAGCACTTTTGATGGTCATTCAAAAGCCTATATCGAGTCCTCACCCTGACAGCTAAGACTTATACGGAGTCGCTTCTGAATGACGAAAGCACTCCTGATGATCACTGCATAACGAAGTCACTCCTGAATGATGAAAGCGCTAATGACGATACTCTGACAGCCTATATCGGGTACTCACCCCGACGGCTAGACTTACATGGAGGTTCTACTGAAAGATGAAAGCGCTCCTGACGGCCACTCCAACAGCCTATATGGGGTCTTCCCCCTAACCGCTAGACTCACACAGAGGCTCTCCTAAAGATAAAAGCGCTCTGACGGTCAAATTTACAGCCTATATTGGGTTCTCACCCTGATGGCTAGACTTACACGGAGGCTCTCCTGGCGGTCACACTTACAACCTATTTCGGGTCCTAATCCTAATGGTTAGACCTACACGGAAACTCTCCTGAAAGACGAAAGTGCTCCTGATGATCACTCTGACAGCATATATCGGGGCCTCACCCTGACGACTAGACCTATATGGAGGCTCTCTTGAAAGATGAAATCGCTCATGCCAGTTACACTTACAGGCTATATCAGGTCCTCATCCTGACGGTTAGATCTACACGGAAGATCTTTTGAAAGACGAAAGCGCTCATGACGGTCACACTTACAGCCTATATTGGATTCTCACCCTGACGGCTAGACCAACACAGAGGCTCTCTTAAAAGACGGAAGCGCTCCTGATGGTCACACTTACAGCCAATATCGGGTCCTCACCCTGACGGCTAGGCCTACAAGAAGATTCTCATAAAAGATGGAAAAGCAACTAACAATCACTCCAACAGCCTATATCGGGTCCTCACCCTTACGATTATACTTATACGGAGGTTCTCCTGAAAGATGGAAGCGCTCCTGACGATCACTCTGACAGCCAATATAGGATCCTCACCCTGACGGCTTAGACCTATATGGAGTCACTTTTGAATGACGGCAGCGGTCCTGATGGTCGCTACCTATACAGAGTCACTCTGAATGATGGAAACGCACCTGACAGTCACTCTGATAGCCTATATCGGGTTCTCACCCTGACGATTAACTCCTACAACATATATCAGATTCTCGGCCAAACAACTAAAAGGTGTAGCAGAGATATTGAAGAGAATCACCCAGGGGACAAGTTCTGACAACTATCAAGTCACTTTGACAACTGTCAATTATGCGTCCAATCTCACTCCCTCGGGTCGAACACAATCAGATGATCAAGTCAAAATTAAGCAAATTCAACAAGCACACAAGCACGAAGTAGAGGCAAGATACAAAAATTGAATGTGTTTATTAATGTGTTTATTACAAATGCATTATTACAAAAGGGTACAAGTGTGGAGTACAAATGTCAACATGATGGCTACTATCTCCGCTATCACTCGATCCTGACCTAGTCCTGCCCAAGAACCGATGTCTGCTCGGCTCAAAGTGCACAGCTTGCACTTTTTGGAGGGAACCGCGGTAGCAATCACTCAGCCACACCACCTCCACTTGCAAATCTGCAACCTCACGATCGCCTCGTTGCAAATCTAGCTCCTATTGTCGGATCTTCCCTCTGAGCTGGAGCTTTTCAACCCGCAATCGGAGCGAGTCGATCATCGACTGCTTCTCAAGAATGATATTGTGCAGGCCTGAGGCATCCTCCATCACTTGCTTCAGTGCCTCCAGCTTTTTAAGAAGGGTCTCGAAAAGTTCGAGTTTCTCCTTCAGCTTCTTCAGAGACTCAAATAGCTTGAGTTCTCCTTCTTCAGCTCCTTCAGCTTTCGGGCCTGCTCCAACCACTTGTCTGTCCATTTGGACAGCTGCTCCTGGAAGTCGCTAGCCTGAGACCGATGGCAATTCAACTCGTGGTCCAGCTGATGTATAAGACAATCATGCAGTGTAAGCTATTTGTGGAGAGGCAGGTCGAACATCGATCAAAATCGACTTCTCGCCACTCTGTCACGTTGAGCACGCAAGTAGTCGAGCAGAGATCCAGACTCCTCCCTGAGACCAAATTTTGGGACCTTCCTCCGAATCTTCAAAGTGGTCAAAGTCGGAGTCATCCAAGGTCACCACGGGCTCTTCAACAAATCTGATACCCGAAAATCTACTTCTCACCTGACTTCCAAGACCCGAAGCCTCACATTCATCAGCACCCTGAGTAGGTCTGACTAGGCCTGGGGAAATTTATCAGGAAACGATAGTCATGCCTTCCGCAATCTCATTGAGCTACAACAAACAACGGTGCCAAAATAAGAAAACAATCTAAAATTTAAATCTAGATTTTGAGCAAAATTTCTATCCATTAATTATGAGAAGATTACAAAATACAAATCAGAAAATTATAGCTCACTTATACACTCACAAAATTTGGGTGAGGTGCTCGACCGCTCCAGAAGCAGGGTCCGCCTCAGAGTCCCGACAAGCTTCAACAAACTGGCCCTCAACAGGAGCTGCGCTGACAGGAGAACCTCGAGAAGTCCCAACGACCGTAGTTGTGGTGGAGGCATCAGGCATCGAAAGAGCATAGGAGACCAAGACTTTCATCATCCCTTTGTCGGCATGGAGGCTCCTAGCATCGAGAGGGTACCTCGGTGGTTTGCCTTGCACCCTATCGTTGCACCCGTTCCAGTACTTCATAAGCTTGAAGACTTTGACCTCATTCTACAGCCTACCAATGTTTTTATCCGCTTACTTCTCGATCTCCTTTTAGCGAGCGCATGCTCCAACTCACACTGAAGGCCATCCTTCTCGCTCTCGAAAATGCTCCTCACGCGGTCAAGCTCAGCCTTGGCGTCTTCAGCCTGTCGGTTTGCAGCATCCAACCCTTGGAAGCCGGCTGGAGTTCAGAATCTCTCCTCTCCAACTCTGAGCTTTTTATTTTTCAGCTCCTCCCGAGCCTAGAATAGTTCCTGCCAGAGCACCGACTCTGCCGCATTGAACTCCTTCCAGAGTCAATCCAACTCGCCTTCACGGCTTCGTTGGGCCACCAGTTCGCGGTCCAAATCAGCCTGGAGCTTGACGAGCCTCTCATCCGCCTCTCACTTCTCGGCGAGCAGAGCGTCGACTCTTCCAGCAAGTCAACATTGGCCTTCTCCTCCTTCAGAGCGACCTGCTGACTGCTCAAGAGTTCGACAGTGAATAAGTTATTCTACAAGATGAAAGATCCGAAGTGAGATACATGAATCTTGAAGACAAAACATAGTTCGAGCTTATCCAGAAATCTCGTTCTCTGGTGTTCTCTGCTGGTCCCTCGACGGAAGCACTTTAAACTCCTCCAATCCTTGGAGGAAGTCACCATGTTCAAAGACCACCTCGATGTCTCCCTTCCGCAGAAGCAAGTTCAGCGCAGAGCTCGACCCTTGAGGCTCCGGAGCCGTCATCGGAGGGGGAGGCTAACTCCAAGGGTCCGGCAGAAGCGTTGACCTCGCTGAATCTTGCCACTCAGAGTACAGGCTCCTCAGCCGAGAGCACAGACCCTGAGGTATCCTCCGGGGGTATCATCTCTCCGAGGACTTCGTTCTCGGAGGTATCCTCCAAGGGCATCACCTCTCTGAGGACTTCGATTTCAAAGGTTGGGTCACGGGACTCCGGCTGCCCCATTACACTGTGAGGAGCTTCATTCTCGAATTAGAGCCTCCGCCCACAGTTGTCATCATCCTCTCTAACTCCTCGACATCGGAGGCATACTCGATCTCTTTGCAAAACATAAGTGACAGAACCATGAAAGCATAATCTGGAAGGATCCAGAGCCAAGTTAATGCTTATCCTCCAGAGGTCTGACTCCTGCGATTCCCTACTCCTCGGTCGCTCCGCTAGAGTCGGGTCTCCTAGATCGAACCTCAGGCTACGGAGCCACACCCTTCGACCGGGATTCCGCCTCTCACGGAGACGTCACTCGTGGAAGCGCTCTCCTTCTCGGTGGCAGAAGCATGCGTCTCCTCAACTCTGCACGATGTCGTGGGTCTCAAAACGGTCGAGGGCTCAGAGGGCCTCTTTAGGTCCAGCAGCCAGCTCCAATTCTGACAGTCATACGGGAGCCGGTACAGCTTCTAAACCCTCTCCTGCATCCTTTGGGGATCGTCGCTCCCTCTTAGGGAGCGGACCCCTGTTCCATGCGGCCGGGACACGCCCATAATTCTTGGCTGAGGTAACCTCCCATGGTCTGGAAATACGAACGACGGTGTCACGTCACCCGTGATCGATGTCCACCAGGTTGATGATCAACCTATCGCACCCACTCCGCAAAACGAGGGAGCGAGCATCCTGATAAGACTTCCTCATCACGTAAATGGCGCAAAATTCCTCCACCCCATACGAAACAGGGGCAAAAGTAGTGCAAAGAGCTTCAAATCCCATAAACAGTCCGCCATGCCCCTAGTGTCAACTGTGAGGGCGGGGCCTTGAAGTGCACCAAGACGTCCCTGACAAAAAAAGTCATCGGGAGCTTCACCCCCAGAGTCAAGATTGAGGATGAAGTACACGTCATCGGCAAGAGGCGAGACGATGACATCGGTCTCTGGTGAACACCACTCCTCAATTTTGGAAGGCAGGCAGACGTCGTACGACGCCAGATACTCATCCACCTCCTTCTAGCCACGCAGAGAACATGCGGCTTGGGGTCAAAATCCAGGCTTCTCTCACTCTGAGAGCAGCCATTTTCCCTTTTCCTCCACGGCACCCTCTTGCTCCTTGCCTCGCCGCCAACAACAACAGACTTTCCTCCTCTAGTCATTTGCAATACGATGATGACAGATTCAAAGGTTCAGAAATCAAAAACAAAAGGGAAACGAAGAAGCAGAAAGCTTTGAGAAATCTAGGGTTTGTGAAAAGCTCAAGTGTCCAAGTTTTCCCCCAATTTAAATGCAGATGTTGATATAATCGCAATGATGGCTTAAGGTTAAAGCGTCTTTTCAAATCCAATTAGCTCTAAATCCCGACCGCTATGTGAATCTCAACTCACTCAGATGGCTTCCAAATGATGGCTATCTGCCTAAAGCGCACGCGGATTGGACATGTGGTGTGACTTTTGCCTACCTTTACAGACAAACATTAAATGCAAGAGTACGAAGAGGCGCCCCAAACTGCTCTCTAACATTCTCCTGCTGTTTCCACGAAGCACTAGAGTTTCTCTCCAGCCACTCAGCACAAAACCACACCAGAGATTAGTCTGCACCTCGTTCAAAGACTCCTAGAAGGAGGAGGCCGAGGGGCATCTGTAGTGATCAGATTTTGATCTTCGTCAAGATCATGACACGTGTTCGGATACTTGAAGGCTCCATTTCTTTACCAGCGGGCCCAACTACTTACAAGCCTAACATGGGCCCAAGAAAAAAGCCTTGGGCCTCATCTCGAGCCCACATCCGATCAGGCATCACTCAACGGAGCTGCACAACTCTCTGGGACGCCAGCAATCAATACAGGATCCTTTCATATCAATACAAAAATCTTCCTTGAAGCCACCCAAGGCTCCGACATGGAGACCCTCCGAAATTCGCTACTTACAGCTGGATAGCATGATCCCCGTGATTCACGGATACGACTACGCTGCCAGATCATCCCCACGTTCTAAACATTGTAACGCTCCTATATCAATGTGGCAGCTATGAAAAGTGATTGATATCTCTACATGGCAATCCTACATTCGAGTGGTACAATCTGGGCGGTTATAAGGAGATCATAATGTGCGAATCATGCAATTATGGGGGTCCGAGGTATCCACACTCACGAAGACAGCTCAGGCGGGTATAAATACATCTTCCTCATCGAGTGATACCGTCTGATGACCTCAAATCTTAAGGGTTGACAACTGGTTACCCAAAACTCTAGTGGTTTAGACCTGATTTCAAAAAACCCTAGAATTTGTAGTCACAGTAGCTATCTATTGAATTCATTATAATCCCCAAATATTATAATGAATTCTCTCTTCCGTGATTTTTTCCTTTCGGGTTATTCATGTGATTCTGTGTTGTCTGCGATTGCTTACATCTATCCATTCACTTACAAACTCACTTACACCTCGCGGTGTGGAGAAATTCCCCAAGAATTTACCTCTACGTCAAGCAGAGAAAGACTACTATGTGTATTGGTGGATACAGGATGGGAAGAGGATCTTATTGATTGTTTATGTGGATGATATTTTGATCACAAGAGACGACACAAAAAGGATTGACAACTTAAAGAACTTGCAAAAACACATTCAGACCAAAGATCTTAGATCTCTAAAGTATATCTTAGGTATTGAGGTTGCCAGGTCCAAGAAGGGTATTCTTCTGTCAAAAAGGAAGTATATACTCGACTTGCTTCTGAAGGCTAAGATGCAGGAGTATTAATTCTTCGATGGACGAGAACACAAAGTTACTACTAGATCAGGGGGAGCTTCTTGATTATGTTGGGAGGTACAGGAGATCAGTAAGATAACTGAACTACAGGACGATGACAAGACCGGATATTAATTCGCAGCCAGTATAATGAGTCAATTTTTGTCAGCACCAAAGACTATCCACTTGGAGAAGGTAATAAGGATTTTGAGGTACTTGAAGAAAGCTCCAGGGAGAAGACTTCTCTATTTAAATCATGGACACACCAGAGTTGCAGGCTTCTCACCTGCAGACTGGGCAGGTGCCCTTTTGATAGAAGGTTGACCACAAGATATTGTGTTTTTCTTAGAGAAACTTTGTGCCATGGAAAAGCAAGAAGAAACAGCGTGTGGTCTCTCGGTTCAGCACAGCATAGAGTCAGAGTATAGGGCGATGGCAAATGTGATATTAAAGTTAATATAGGTCACAGATTTATTGACAGAGATTAATTTCCCAAGAGTATCCTATGAGACTATATGGTGAGAATAAGATAACAATACACATTACTAAAAATGTCGTGTTCCATGAGAGAACCAAACACATTGAGGTGATTGTGATATAGTTCATTAGCAGCTCGAAGAAAAGATCGTTGTGAAGAAGCATGTTTCATTAGGACACCAGTTAGCAGATCTTCTTACCAAACCACTTGGTAGAATACAGGTAGATTTTATTCGTGACAAGTTGGGTATATATAATATATATGCTCTATCTTGAGGAGGAGTGTTGAGAGAGACTTTGTATTAATCTTTTAGTCTCATATTACCTGGGAGACTAGATGTATTCATATTTGTTATTATATATAGAATAGAGTATAAGGCCTATATCTTATCACTTTCTCTCCCAACCTCTGATGCTATTTTATCAATCCTAAAGACCAGTTAGCCTCCTCCAAGTTCTCTTAGAGAGCGGAAAAGAAGCTAAATCTGCTATAGAGAATTGCATTCAACTCTAACGTACAGTTAAAGCCAAGAGCTAAACAGAGCATATTCCTACAAAGGCCATGCAAATCACCAAAACTTAAATTCATGAAATGACAAGATTGGACTAAGGATGATGCCAAGATTACTACTTTGCTTTTAAAGAGCAAATGCAGAATAAAGCCCAATTGTAGAAGTTCCTTCCGCCCCCATTTCATGGAAACTATTAGTTTTCCATCTTCAATGCTCTTGACTATATCCATAACTCCAGCAACTAAGTTACATAGGAAAAACCCTTCACTTTGACATGGATACTGATTGTATCTACTATGACATATTTTCTCCAAATCATGCGCTTATGAGATTTCTTCGAAGCATGATAATCAATATTAGAGGAGGTCCAGGAAGATAAGCAGATCTGCAAATGGGTGCTAGACATCGGTGGTTGGGTTATTAAAGGAAAGGGTTTAAAACAAGGTGTTAGGTAAGTTAACTTTACAATACACCCGAAATAGAAGTACAATTAAGTGGAGCCCCCAACCGATAACTTTACAATAAACCCAAAATAGAAGTACAATTAAGTCGAAGCCCCAACCAAACAACACGGTGGTTTTACTTTGAAATGAAATCTGCCAAACCATCTCTTTCTTGATCCAATTGTAAAAAATAAAAATGGACAAGGAGTGTTTAGCATCAGCATGTTATTTTGAAAACTACATTTCATTTGTCTTTGGCAATTCTTTTAGGTATGTAAAAGACTTAAGAGTAGCATAACACTAAGAGGGAGAAAGGCCATCTTCCCTCCTGCCAAAACAAAGTCCAAATTGCTGAAATTTTCAGTCCAAATCAAAAGCAGGATGCTGAACTTTGGTTTAGGCTTTATCATCAACTGAGCTACTTTGACATCTCAAAGGCAGTTGAAACTAACAATAACTTAATAACTTGGATTATTGAAACCCCAAAAATCTAATGGAATAGATAGATGTCTAATTATTAACATGAATTTAAACTGAAAATTTTCTAACTGAAGATTAATTAGACAAAGACAAAAACTAATAATCAATCTGTTCACCAGTAGTAATGAGCATAGCCATATTAAGTTATGCACACAGGAAAATTGTTGCATAGATATATTTCTTCAACAGGATATATTATCTCACATAATGAAGAATGGTCTAAATAAGTTAGAAGCAGATATTGCCCATTAATTAGATACTTCCTCATAGGAAAATACTAGCAAATCTTGTGAAGGTTGCTAATAAGAGTGTAACAAGTTAATAGTGGAGTTTGAAGGTGTTCATAAGTCATAAAACATAAATCTTCATTTACACCAATTGAATATAAAGCGGTATGAGAGGTTAATAAAGGTAGAAAATCATTCCATGAACCAAATTTAAATTTATCAACTCCAACAAGATTTATTCACCTTAGAGAGAAGGCAGACCATTGACTGGCCATAGTTACGAAGAATCGAGTCGCCAATAAATGCCCATGATTTGTCCCTCATGGCTTCTAGAAATTTCTCTGCATCAAATGAGGGCACATCACAACCATGGGGTTTCCACCTCCAGTACAGATATTCCGTGTCCGGCCGCCCATTCTTCACACAATTTTGTGGATCTTCAATGAAAGAGCAGCTTGTATGGGAGTAAGCTGGTCCTGAAGGACATTGGATCCACGTGCCAGAAAACAAATTGCATTTCTCTGCAATGTAGGAATGCAATGAATCATAGAAATATAATACAAGAATGCTCTGATAACAAAGAAACAAACAAAAAGGTAAAAAGAAAACTCCAGCAAATAATGTGACACAATTTCCATATTTCAAAAGATAAACTCAAAGTTTAAATCATTTAGATAAACTCAAAGTTAAAATAATTTACTTCTAATAGTTTTTTACTAGCAATAATAAAAGAGTAATATTCCATAGAATACTGTATGATAGTAATAATGTAATTGTTTTCATATTACATATCTAGTGTAGATGCAAAATTACAGAAGTATTGACTTTTAAGAACTAGATAGAACCATGAAACAAGTATTAGTTACGAAACTTAATAGTAAAACTGACAGAGATTCACACCTCTACTTTTTCCAATGACATTCATGATACTGACTTTAAACTCTGAACTCGAAAAACTCTCTTACCAAGAAGCTTTTGAAAAGAGAAAGGATTAGTTAGTGTACAATTTTTACCAAGGAATAGAGACCTTTAAGCATATACAGTATTAACTTTATTATGCATTGACAAAAAAGAAGGAATAGAAGTCACTCGTCATAACTCCTTGTACATCTAAGCCATTTCAAGTTGGCTGAATGGGTTATTATTTGCCATTTCAAGGGTAATGATTTAACCAATCCAGATGAACAAGGAATTAATTTCGGCTGTTTATATGACTTTCTCTATCAAGATATCTAAAAAAGCCAAAACAAAAAAAGAAAAAATATTTACCTGTCCTGGAATCTTGTCCATCTACATCTATTGGTATTTGAGGAATCACACTATCTGAGGCATTTGACTTTTGTGCTAATGGACTCTCTGAAATAGGAAAAAAACAGGCAAAGGAAGATAGACATTAAGTTAAAATTTAAACAAAAAATGACATTCTCCACCTTCTGAAACTTTGTTTTCTTTGCTGTAATTTCATTCACTAGAATTATAATTTACAATAAAGTAGTGGATTTAAAGCAAATGGTAACATTATCAAACCAAGCAAGAAAGAGTAACACTCCAAAGATCATTCTCATGCTAATAGCATTTCATGTATAAAGATTTCTAAAAATATCCAGGTTTTTCTTTTTTTTTCCTAGGGAAACCCAACCCAATAAGCAAAAAATTCCAAATTCACACAAACATGTTCAAAGAATGTGGACAACCAGTCGTGCCCCTGGCGCGATATCATCATTAAAGGAGACGCATCGCATCTATGTGGTTCGACTAGTTGATGTAGTTTTATTTTATTTGAGTTGACTATGTTTTTCTTATTTTTCAGTATCTTTTAGTCTCATATTGATTGGGAACTCTTTTATGTTTTGTAAAGCCTACTTAAAGGCTCTTTTGCTAATTAATAAGTAATGAATGCAGACTTATTTAAAAAAAACACTTATGAGTGATTATCATCTCTTTCAAAAGAATTTTCAGGTGTGTGAAACCATAAAGAACCCTAGTTTAGAAGCGTAAACCCCTTACCATATCCCACCACCATCTACCACCTCTCACTGTTCCCCTCCTCCCATCCCTGAAACCCTAACCCTCACCGCCTCCCTTTTCTCCATGACCATCCCCTCTCCCACCCCGCGTTGTCGCCGACCGCGCCCGCTGCCCCTCCACCCTTCCCCTCCCTTGACCACTTCCTATTTCCTTTTGTCCACTTCCTCCCCACTCCTCCCCTCGCCTACAGCCGCCGTCCCTTCACCCTCCCTCTCCTGTCGCCCTCTACAACCACCTAAGCCGCCACCCTCTTTATCCCTTTTAAACTGCCACCCTCCCGTCTTAGATCCTTCGCCTCCACCACAAGCTCACTCCTTTGATCCATTGATCCTATTCCATAAAATCTTAGATCTATATTATTTAAGTGATTAATGGAGTTATGACAGACCCAGATGTAGATCATGGTATTTCTGAAGACAACCAAGGGCTCTTGAGCATCGAATCACCGTTCTTGAACTTTCATTTTAATCTAGAGACTTTTGAAGAGTACGTGAATCGGGTCGTGTCTATTGTTGCTGACGACGTGGAACTTCATTTAGAGATACACGATTTGCAGAACCGGTTTCATCCAGAGACGCATGTGTACCTCAATTTGCGCCCTTCGGCTTCTTGCACTACCACCGCATAATAAGGACACTAAGGTCAAATGTGATCCTTAGTATGTAAGTTTTCTTGATCACGATCATTTATTTGTCGGGTCTTGATAATTAATCTCTAGGAGTTTATTTGCCTTACTGTTATCCACATATTGTGAGATTATGTATATTTGCAACTTGTGATCCATTACTCTTAATATTAATTATAAAAACTTTGCATGTATAATGTAGTTGTTATCTTTAATTTGTTCATGATTGAAATTGTTTAGTTTGCACATGTGTCTTCTTATAATTCATCCGCTTGCATTATTAGTTTAATCTTTCCTACCATATATCCTAGCTTATTGGTGAAACATAATTTTGATAGTTTTATCACTGTTTCTATCACACGGACACGTTTCACATCAATTTGATATCAGAGCACGATTAGGGTAAGACTTGCATCATTTAGGCACTTTGCTAGAAAATTTTTGTTACTTTCTTGCATTTAAATTTTAATTCGATAAAAAAAATAAAAAAATGCAAGCATCTAGTTTAGAGTTGTGTCTTTCCATCTTCAATTAAGACCTCCTTTGTGCATGCCAACCTGTAGAGATAAACCCTATCTTTTAGGAGAGTCTAGTGAATTCGCATCGCCCATATGCATCCTTATCTTGCCACAACGCCTGCCAACATTATGGCTCAGCTTCAAATCCTGACCCAAATCGTGAACCAAACTCGAGAAACGATCAATGAGAGACTAATCAACTTGGAGACTGCTTGTTAACAATCTGCAGATGAACAACCTCCATTATAGTCATATACCAGGTGTAACATTATACCATATCCTGATAAGGTATTTAAAGAGTATTAAGTTAGATGTACCTACCTTTGATGGTTGTTTGGACCCCCAAGTTTTTCTAGATTGCTTCAAGACATTGACATGTATTTCACCTGGTGTCCCCTTTCTAAGCCTAGAAAGGTTAGATTTGTATCCATGATGCTGATTGGTCAGGCCAGCCAATATTGAACTAATGTGGAGACCCTACGAGCATCTCGAGATTAACGCCTATAGAGACATGGGCTGTTATGAAGAATGAGCTCAAGGGCAAGTGCCACCCTCCTATCGTGCTTATCTTTTAGACAGTGGCACCAATTCAGTCAAGGCAACAAATCAGCTAAAGAATATGTTGACAAGTTTGATGAATTTCTCATCAAATGTAGATGCAGTGTCCTAGTCACATAAGGCGAGGCTCAAATCCTTTTCAAATTAAGAGCCGACCTTAGAGAAGGCCTAAAAACGAAACTATTGGTTCACTGAGTAACAGAACTTGAGAAGGCCTATGCTTTAGTTCAAGACATAGATGCTTTTAGGTTCAACCATGCCTTCAGGAGTCAGGATCAAAAAGCAGCAATGTCTAGACCTCCCCCACTACCAAGCCCCCTAAGTCTAGTACCCATCCACCCTCATATAGGAATGATATTAAGGACAAGAGCATTGAAAAGGACAACAGAGACAAAGGCAGCGAAAGGGACTTTTCCAAGATTAGTACTACTGCTAAATTCTATAAGTGCCAAGTATATAGGCATATGGCTCTCAATTGCCCCAGTCCCGTCAAGATTGTCATTATTGATGGAGCTCCCATCGAAGCCCCTGAGTCTGATTCAAAGAAATTTACCTACCAAGTGAAGTGGGTAAAGAAGTAGGTGAAGACTTTGACGACGATCATGAAGGTGAAGATGTTGTACTCAACTGCATTAGGCAGGCACCTTCAACTACTTGTATGTCGTCAGGTGTGCTTTTTCACAACCAAAAAAAAAGAACGATTGGAAAAAGCTGCAATCTTCTACGTGTTCATGAAGATAGGAGACAAGTATTGTAAGGTGATTAATGCAGTATCCTCCAAGGTGATCGAGAAGATTAGATTAAAGGTTATACCTCATCCCTACCCATACAAGGTGTCATGGAACCCCACGGCCGTAGAAGTAGACAACGGTGTCTTGTCCCGATCGACTTTAACCTCTTAAGGACCCTCGTTGGTGAATATCTAGGAAGTTGGGATCTTAAATCGCTATTGTTGAATTTGCCTGCAACACATATGTTAATAGGACTAGTAGAAACCACCTATGAGATCGTTTATCGTTTGACCCAAACAACCATTGACCTTATTCCCATAGCTGATTATTATAGAGCATCTGAGTCTGTATCTGCATTTGTATCCCACATGCACGAGCTACACAAGGAGATCAATGATGGGATTACACAAAGCAATGCCAACTATAAACTACGGGCTGGTGTTAGATTAAGATTAAAAGCTTTTAATGTTGGCGTTTGTGATGGTTCGAATTCGTCCAGAAAGATTTCCTCCAGGAATCGTTAAAAAGTCGCATGCTCATGCTGCTGGTTCATTTCAAATCTTGAAGAAATTGAATGATAATGCTATATTATAGACCTTTCAAAAGATTTTTTGGCATTAATTCTGCATTCAATATCGAAAACCTAGTAGATTACAAGGGTCCTAATTTTAACTCAAACAACTGACTGGTTGATAAGCCTGAACCCGAGCCTATTTTTGAGAACCCCACACTTCCTCCACTCCCAAATATTTTACCCAACATAGAAGAGAAGGTTGATAAAATCATAGAGGATGAGATTATCGCCACCAAAGATGGTGGGACTCGACGATACTTGATTCGTTGAAAAAAAATGCCGTTGATGATACATGGATTGACCGAAGTAACTTGCAACGGATTGACCCGAGTGCCTTGGAGCGATACGAGAGCATTTCAACACCTGACTCGACAGGGTCGAGTTCTCCCCTACCCAAGGAGAATGATGTGGACATCTAGTCACGCCCCGGTGCGTATGTCATCGTTGGAAGAGACGCATCGCATGTATATGGTTCGATTAGTTGATGTAGTTTTTATTTTATTTGAGTTGACAATGTTTTTCATATTGTTCAAAAGTTTTTAGTCCCATATTGGTTGGGAACTCTCTTTTATGTTTTGTAAAGCTTATTGGAAGGCTCCTTTACTAATTAATAAGTAATGAATGCACGCTTATAAAAAAAACACTTGTGAGTGATTCTCATCTCTCTCAAAATTCTCTTCAGGCATGTGAAACTCTAAGGAACCCTGGTTTAAGAGGGTGAACCTCTAACTAGCCCTATTCCATTACTATCTGCCACATTGTTTCCCTCCTCCCATCCCCCGAAACCCTAACGCTCCTCGCCTCCCTTTCCTCCCCCGAGCTTCCCCTTTCCCACCCCGTGTCGTCATCGTCCGTGCCCGCACCGGCTGCCCCTTCACCCTCCCTTTCCTGCGCCATCTCTCTCTTTCCCTTCGTCACTTCCTCCCCTCTCCTCCCCTCGACTGCAGTCGTCGCCCCTTCACCCTCCTCTCTCATCGCCCTCTCCAACCACCCAAGCCGCCACCCCTCCTCCTAGATCCTTGCACCTCCACCACAAGTCCACTCTTTTGATCCATTGATCTCATTCAACAAAACCTTATATCTATATTATTTAAGTGATTAATGGAGTCATGGCAGATTCAGATGTAGATCTTGGTATTGTTGAAGACAACCAACAGTTCTGAGCATTGAATCACCGTTCTTGCACTTCTAGTTTAATCTAATCTAGAGGAGACTGTTGAGTCTTAATCGGATCGTGTCCATTGTTGCTGAAAATGTGGAGCTCCATTTAGGGATACACGATTTGCAGGACCGGTTTTATCCAGAAACGTATATGCACCCTAGTTTGCAGCCCTTCAGCTCTTGCACCACCACTGCAGGATAATGACACTGAGGTTTAACGTGACCCCAAGTAGGTGACTTTCCTTAATCACGGTCATTTATTTATTGGGTCTTAATAATTAATCTTTAGAATTTTATATGCCTTACTGTTATCCACATATTTTGAGATTTTGTGTATTTGTTATGATCCATTACTCTTAATATTGATTGTAGAAATTTTGCATGTATAATGTATTTATTATCTTTAATTTTTTCATGATTGAAATTGCTTAGTCTACACATGCTTCTCCTTGTTAAATTTATTCACTAGCATTATCAGTTTAATCTTTTCTACTTAAAAATCGTTAGCTTATCAGTGAAGCGTAGTTTTGATAGATTTATCATTGGTTTCCTATCACATGGACACGTTTCACATCAAAAGAACTTAAAATTAGATATCATTTTCTTGCAACAAAATCTTGAATCACAAAACTAATTGAAAGAAATCAAAATTTTCTAAATAAACCCAATATCTAACATATTACATTTTTCCATTCTCCTTTCTGATTAAAATTACCTAGTTTTAATTTAAAATACACTAATAATGTTAAGAAAGGAAAGGGAACAATATCTTCATTAAGAGAGGATAACCCTCTAAATTTCCTACCAAATCTCCAGGTAAATCTAGAGTTCAACTGATCTCCGAAGAAACAGATCAAAAACCCAAAATCTCACAATTTCAGCTAAAACCCAACACCAAAAACCTCGCAAAATGTCATTGGTCCAATCTTCAAACAAATTTCTAGTTCCTACAGAATCCAAGTGGCAAAATTGAACCTTTTGTAGAAAATCAAGCTGTCTTACCTTTGTGAGATTTGAAGATGTTGGCCACAGAGGAGGGCTCAGAGACTGGGAAGAAAGGGGAGAAGCGAGCGAAGAAGAGGCCGAATGAGAGGCCCATCAAGAGAGCAGAGACGAAGAGCTTCAGCAAGATGTGGTTGCTCTTCTTGTGAAGAGACTGCCATGGATCCCAAGCCGAACCCCTCCCCTTCACCATGAATTAGTGTAGAAACCTTGATTTATTGAGAGAGCGAGAGAGAGAGAGTCTAAGGTGAAGTTAATGAGAAGAATCAAAAAAGAGTAGAGAGAGGAAAGCAAAAGGGAGAGAAGAGGCGAGGGGTCACTGGTGAGAGAAAGCAACAGTCTTTGTTTAGTTAAAACTAGTAAGAATTAAGGAACATTTATCATGAATTTAATTTAAAGAATATCTGTAAGAAAAAGATTAGCTTTCAAATTAATTTTAACTTTGAATAAAATAATAGTAATATTTTTTTTTAGAAACTAAGTTTCAGGGTATCCCAGAACGCCTCACTCTATTACAGATAAATATGCATACTGGTTATCCAGCCTCCAGACTAATTCCATGGTGTCCATGTGGCGTGCTCGAGCCACTGAATACTGGGGAGCAAACCCAGTGCCTTAGCGCCCTCACACGCCCAGGGGAGGCCTCGAACTCGTGACCTCTTGGAACGAATCCAAGAGAGGCCACGCCACTCGACCATCCCCCCGCAGACTAATATATATATATATATATATATATATATATATATATATATATATATATATATATATATATATATATATATATATTAAACAGACTGTAGACTACAGGTGAAATTGAATCTCAAATTCTTTACCCACTAGAAAAGTGTTTTAGCATTGTGTTGTGGTGACACTTTTTTATTTTTAAATAATTATCAAATAAATATAATGATATACATTATATTTGATTGAAAAATATAATTAAAATTTTGTATCCCGTCCTTATGGAACATGCTTGGACTTAATATTAATGACAAAGGAGTTCAATTATTGTTAAAGGAATTATTGAGTTCTTGAGATTTCATGGATTATTTAGCATTAACTTTCTATGGAACAAAAGAAGTGTGTACTTGGATTATATTAATCTATTAAGTTCAATTATTAGCTATTTGTGCTATTTAGCACTCGTGTTGATGCCTCAAATTCCATTTTGGTGTTTGTCATTTGTATATAAATAGGTGTTTGAAAGAGGATTGACAAACACGCTTGTGACAGAGATGACGATGAGCCCAGTGGCAAATATAAAAAATTTCAGTTTGAACATAAATGTAATAAGAAAAAAGTGAAAACAAAAAGAAAAAAATTAGCACTCATGTTGATGCCTCATGTTCTATTTTAGTGTTTGTCATTTGTATATAAATAGGTGTTTGAAAGAGGATTAACAAACACGCTTGTGACAGAGATGACGATGAACCCAGTGGCAAATACAAAATGTTTTTCCAGTTTGAACAGAAATGTAATAAAAAAAAAGTGAAAAAAAAAAGTAAAAAAGTTAATGTTGCATTCAAGACTTGAACATGTGACCTCCAATAATTTATTTTTTAAGTTACCTAAATTAATTTTATATTAGTAAAAATGATCTAAAAAGAAGTGATCATATTATTTCATATATATTATAAAATCCAATGTGGACGTCGCGCGTCTGCCCACACTATGTGGGTATGCCCCTAGATTAGCCTAAGATTTACCTAAATCTATTTGATTGCAAACCTTTTTTACCATTCGACAAACAAAGTGAGGATCATTCACTTCCTTATTCATAAAAAAAAATATGAAGATAAATACTGGCTCCTAGCCAGAAAAGGAAAAATAGAATAATTATAAACTAACATGTCCAAAAAGTAAATTCAAACAATTCAACAGTGATTATCTTTGAAATGAAAATGATGAGATTGATAAGTGGAAAGTAACTAAAAAATAGGATAAGACACGAGTACATCTAATAACTTCAATTTACAATATAAATGAGATATAACTATTAAGACCATTGAAGCATATGTGCAATAGGAATCTTTGAGGCCACTAGCTAGTAAGATTAAGAGGGCCATAATTGATGAAGGTGTATTAAAGATTAACCTAAATGAGTGTGATGCCTGTTGGTGAAGCGTAGTTTTGATAAATTCATCCACTAGCATTATCAGTTTAATCTTTTCTACTTAAAAATCGTAGCTTATTGGTGAAGCGTAGTTTTGATAGATTTATCATTGGTTTCCTATCACACGGACACGCTTCACGTCAAAAGAACTTGAAACTAGATATCATATTCTTGCAACAAAATCTTAAATCACAAAACTAATTGAAAGAAATTTCATAATTTTCTGAATAAACCCAATATCTAACACATTACATTTTTCCATTCTCCTTTTCGATTAAAATTACTCAGTTTTAATTTAAAATACACTAATAATGTTAAGAAGAGAAAAGGAACAAAATCTTCATAAAGAAAGGATAACCCTTTAAATTTCCTACCAAATCTCCAAGTAAATCTAGAGTTCAACTGATCTCCGAGCAAGAAACAGATCAAAAACCCAAAATCTCACAATTTCAGCTAAAACCCAACACCAAAAACCTCGCAAAATGTCATTGGTCCAATCTCCAAACAAATTTCCAGTTCCTAACAGAATCCAACTGGCAAAATTGAACCTTTTGTAGAAACTCAAACTGTCTTACCTTTGTGAGATTTGAAGATGGTGGCCACAGAGGAGGGCTCAGAGACTGGGAAGAAAGGGGAGGAGCGAGCGAAGAAGAGGCCGAACGAGAGGCCCATCAAGAGAGCAGAGATGAAGAGCTTCAGCAAGATGTGGTTGCTCTTCTTGTGAAGAGACTGCCATGGCTCCCAAGCCGAACCCCTCCCCTTCACCATGAAATTACTGTAGAAACTTTGATTTATTGAGAGAGAGAGAGAGAGAGTCTAAGGCAAAGTTAATGAGAAGAATCAAAAAAGAGTAGAGAGAGGAAAGCAAAAGGGAGAGAATAGGCGAGGGGTCACTGGTGGGAGAAACCGCCAGTCTTTGTTTTAGGGTCTGTTTGTTTCCCACAAAAAGCCGCAAAATCGTAAGTCATAAAACCTCTTTTTCATTTTCCGTTGTTTGTTTCGCTGCAAAACATCTTGCAAAATACAACTCTCATTCTCACTTGCAGTTACTACAGTTAAATTTGTGATCAAATAAATCTCACTTTTACACTCAAATTTTTTCACTTGCAATTGCTACAGTTAATTTTATGGTCATGTAAATTCCACTTGTAATACACTTGCACTCCCAAAGCAGTTACTTGATAATCAATATATAATTTAATATTATTAAATATTTAACATTTTAAATATTTTAATACTGTTTAATTTCTTATCTAATTATTTTATATTTGTATTTTTAGTTTTTTATTATTTTTAATATTGTTTTAATATTTAATATTTTATTATTTTAATATAATATTTTTATTTAATATTGTTATTTAATACTTTATTATTTTATTAATATTTACACCAATTTTCTTAATATTTTATTTAGATTTAATATTTTATTAATATAACAATAATATGCTTTAATATAAAATTATTATATATTTAATTTATTTATTTCTTAATATAAATAATTACTTTATTAATATTATAATATACTTTAAAATTATATTAATATTTTATTATGTTAATATTGTAATAATTCATTATAATAATATCATAATAATATTTATTATTAAATTTATAATTATATTTTACTTTGTTAATTTATATTTTTATAATATTACAATATTATTATAATAAAATTTAATAATATAATAATCTTAGTATTTTATAATATTATAAAATTATAACTATATTGTATTATTTTTCTTAAGATTTTTTTAATATTTATGTTTTATTAGTATCCTTAAAATTTTATTAATGTTCTTTAGATTTTCTTAAAATTTTATAATTATTTATTTAGTTAATATTTTAGTAATATTTTACTAATTTTACTAATATTTATTAATATTATTGTTATAATTAAAATATAAAAATTATTAATATTGTATCTCAAATTTATTAATACAATTTAATTTTCAATAGTATATTTAATTTAATAGTATTTATAATATTTAAATCACTGCTACAGTTAATTTTGTGGCCAACTTTTTCACTTACACTTTTAAGTTACCAACCAAACACCGTAAAACATAATATACTTTTTCATTCACACTTTCACTTTACCAACCAAACACCGTAAAATAAAATATACTTTTCCATTTACACTTTCACTTTACCAACCAAACACTGTAAAATACAATATATTTTCTCTGCTACAGTTCACTTTTTCTATTCTCATTTTACGACTTACGACTTGCGATGTTTTGCGGCGAAACAAACAGGCCCTTAGTTAAAACTAGTAAGAATTAAGGAACATTTATCTTGAATTATAATTTAAAGAATATCTGTAGGAAAAAGATTATCTTTCAAGTTAATTTTAACTTTGAATAAAATAATAGTAATATATATATATTTGGAACGTAAGTTTCATGGTATCTCAGCGTGCTCGAGCCACCGGTTACTAAGGAGCAAACCCAGTACTTTAGCACACTCACACTCGGGAGAGGCCTCGAACCCGTGACCCCTTGGAACGAATCCAAGAGAGGCCACGCCACTCAACCATCCCCCGCAGACTAATAGTAATATATATATATATATATATGAAACAAAACTGTAGACTACAGGTGAAATGAATTCAAATTCTTTACCCGCTAGGAAAATATTTTAGCATTGTGTTGTGGTGACAATTTTTATTTTTTAAATAATTATCAAATAAATATAATGATATAAATTATATTTGATTGAAAAAAGTATAATTAAATTTTGTATCCGTCCTCATGGGACATGCTTGGACTTAATATATTAAGGACAAAGGAGTTAAATTAGTGTTAAAGGAATTATTTAGTTCTTGAAATTTCATGGATTTTTTAGGATTAACTTTCTATGGAACAAAAGAAGTGTGTATTTGGATTATATTAATCTATTAAGTTCAAATATTAGCTTCTTGTGCTATTTAGCACTCATGCTGATGTTTCAAGTTCCACTTTGGTGTTTGTCATTTGTATATAAATTGGTGTTTGACAGAGGATTGACAAAGACGTTTGTGACAGAGATGACGATGAGCTCAGTGGCAAATACAAAATGTTTTTTTAGTTTGAGCATAAATGTAATAAGAAAAAAGTGAAAACAAAAAGTAAAAAATTTAGCGCTCATGTTGACGCCTCAAGTTCCATTTTGGTGTTTATCATTTGTATATAAAAAGGTATTTAAAAGAGGATTGACAAACACACTTACGCCAGAGAAGACGATGAGCCCAGTGGCAAATACAAAATGTTTTTTTTCATATTGAACATAAATGTAATAAGAAAAAAGTGAAAACAAAAAGTAAAAAAGATTATGTTGCATTCAAGACTTGAACGTGTGACCTCCAATAATTTATTTTTTTAAGTTAGCTAAAAATTAATTTATATTAGTAAAAATGATCTAAAAAGAAGCGATCATATTATTTCATATATTTTATAAAATCCAATGTGGATGTCGCGCGTCTGCCCACGCTATGTGGGTCTGCCCCTAGATTAGCCTAAGATTTACCTAAATCTATTTGATTGAAAACCTTTTTTAACTATTTGACAAACAAAGTGAGGATCATTCACTTCCTTATTCATAAAAAAAATAATGAAGATAAATACTGGCTCCTAGATAGAGAAGGAAAAATAGAATAATTATAAACTAACATGTCCAAAAAGTAAATTCAAACAATTCAACAGTGATTATCTTTGAAATGAAAATGATGAGATTGATGTGTGGAAAGTAACTAAAAAATAGGATAAGAAACGAGTACATCTAATAACTTCAATTTACAATATAAATGAGATATAACTATTAAGATCATTGAAGCATATGTGCAATAGGAATCTTTGAGGCCACTAGCTAGTAAGATTAAGAGGGCCATAATTGATGAAGGTGTATTAAAGATTAACCTAAATCAGCATGATGCCTGTTGGTGAAGCGAAGTTTTGATAAATTCATCCACTAGCATTATCAGTTTAATCTTTTCTACTTGAAAATTGTAGCTTATTGGTGAAGCGTAGTTTTGATAGATTTATCATTGGTTTCCTATCACACGGACATGTTTCACATCAAAAGAACTTAAAACTAGATATCATTTCTTGCAACAAAATCTTAAATCACAAAACTAATTGAAAGAAATTCATAATTTTCTGAATGAACCCAATATCTAACACATTACATTTTTCCATTCTCCTTTCCGATTAAAATTACCCAGTTTTAATTTAAAATACACTAATAATGTTAAGAAGGGAAAAGGAACAAAATCTTCATAAAGAAAGGATAACCCTTTAAATTTCCTACCAAATCTCCAAGTAAATCTAGAGTGCAACTAATCTTCGAGCAAGAAATAGATCAAAAACCCAAAATCTCACAATTTCAGCTAAAACCCAACACCAAAAGCCTCGCAAAATGTCATTGGTCCAATCTCCAAACAAATTTCTAGTTCCTAACCGAATTCAACTGGCAAAATTGAATCTTTTGTAGAAAATCAAGCTGTCAGCGTTGTTACCTTTGTGAGATTTGAAGATGGTGGCCACAGAGGAGGGCTCAGAGACTGGGAAGAAAGGGGAGGAGCGAGCGAAGAAGAGGCCGAACGAGAGGCCCATCAAGAGCGCAGAGACGAAGAGCTTCAGCAAGATGTGGTTGCTCTTCTTGTGAAGAGACTGCCATGGCTCCCAATCTGAACCCATTCCCTTCACCATGAAATTACCATAGAAATCTTGATTTATTGAGAGAGAGAGAGAGGGGGAGAGAGAGAGAGAGAGAGAGAGGAGAGGGGTCATTGGTGGGAGAAAGAGAAAGCGTCAGTCTTTGTTTTCAGTTAAAACTGGTAAGAATTAAGGAACATTTATCATGAATTATAATTTAAAGAATATATGTAAGAAAAATCAAGTTAATTTTAAAATTTGAATAAAATAATAGTAATATATATATATATTTTTTTAGTTTTGTTTTTTTAAAACAGACTGTGGAAACATTTGTACAGGTTCAAATTGAATCTCAAATTTTTTACCCAAGGGAAAAATGTTTTAGCATTGTGCTATGGTATGGTGACACTTTTTTAATTTTTTTTAATAATTATCAAATAAATAAAATGATATATATTATACTTGAATATTTGATTGAAATATCTCGTCCTCGTGAAACATGCTTGGACTTAATATATTAATTACAATGGAGCTAAATTATTGTTAAAGGAATTATTGAGTTCTTGAAATTTCATGAATTTTTTAAGATTAACTTTCTGTGGAAAAAAGAAGTGTGTGTTTGGATTATATTAATCTATTAAGTTCAGTTATTAGCTATTTGTGCTATTTAGCACTCATGTTGATCCCTCAAGTTCCCCTTTGGTGTTTGTCATTTGTATATAAATAAGTGTTTGAAAGAGGGTTGTTAAAGCTCAGTTACAAATATAAAATGTTTTTTTTAGTTTGAACATAAATGTAATAAGAAAAAAGTGAAAATAAAAAGTAGAAACACCTCTTGTTATTTCAAACCAACAGTAAACCCTCTTAAATTGCGATAAATTAATTTAAAATGCCCCTGGCTGAAAGCCGACCACGTGAGTTTCACGTGACTGTATCTGACTTGAACAAATTAAAAATACCCCATTAAATATTGCACTACCAATTTGGGAGAGAGCTGGCAGAGTGACAATTAAATATTATTTGTGGTTACAAAATTTTGGTAGGTTTGAGATTTCATTAATCCAAACTTAGTACACCATTAAATTATTTATTTTATAAAAAATGTAATAAACTATAGCTATATCTGAACTACCCCTTTGTCTTTATATTTGATATAAGCATTTCAAGTGGCACTATCAGAGGTTGCATGTTTTTGTGTCAATATTTTATTGCAATTAAGCTGAAAATGAGGGCCTATTACTGAGATGGATCGAGGCCTAAACAGTGAGCCCAGTATAAGAAAGCATATGGGCCAAACAGTGGGCCCAGTATCAGTAACAAGTGGTAAACTTGAGCTCCATCTGGTTCCTTGAACTATTCTGATGACGGAATAAGATGCTGGGAATCAAACTCAAGACCAACTGCCAACGAAGAAAAATTTACTTCGTGAAATAAAATGTGTCTTCATCAACTCGCATACCTTATTTAGTATACTCCCTCGTTATGATTCTGTCTGTTGGTTTGGATTAGTTTCATCCTTGGTTCTGTTACCATCTTGCCTACAGAACAGCCTTGATTGTAGATTTTTTTTTTTCCCCGACACTCTATGATCAAAACCTACCGAGCGAGAGAAACATTTTCTCTCGTGACTCTTTCAGAAATTGTGTTTGTTTGTCTGTCTGTCTGCCTTCTCTCTCGAGCGCGTGCTCCTCCTCTCCCTCCCTTTCTTTTCTCTTTCCACCTTTGTTTTACTTTCTTTCGATTCTTTGAAACGTTGAAGAAACTTTAACACATATGTGAACATACCGTGAAAGTTTCTATCACCTTCCATCCCTATGGATTCGACCAGTTTAGCCTCTATGCTATAATGAAAGTATCAAGGAAGCCAAACCACACACTTTCACTCTTGATTTCAAAACGACACATTTCGTGCGCGATTTTTCCCCGATCAATAGGTATTTAAAAGACCAATTTTTCAAACCCTAAAACCTATTCTGAGCCTACTGGCGGTCGACCGATGTGCACAGATACGTGCACAATGCCTTGGCCTAGGGCCGCGAAATTACGCTTAGAGGGGGTGAATAGGTGTATAGTTAATCAAAGGCAAATCCTAAACAATTTAAGATGAATGATGCAATCGATCACTCAAAACAAGAGTTGAAGCCAGATTCCCCGTGAAGGGCCCTGAACTTCTTCTCGTGATTCCTCTAGATAAGAGTTGAGGTGCTCAATTGCTATCTTGTTGAGATGAGTGTTGATCGACAAAAATGAATAAAAGATAAATAAGTAAATAGAGACAATAAGGCAAACGAAAACAAAAAGATTCGTTTCGAGGTTCGAGCCACCACGCTACGTCCCTACCTTCACCAACGTGAAGGATTTCACTGTCCATTATTAAATTTTCCACAAAGGGACCTTATAATAAGGAATTAAAATCACTCGGAGTACACAATTCCCCAACTCAATCCTCTATACCAGAGGCAGCATAAAGTCAATTGAGATAAAAAGCTCTTGGTGATCAAGAGATCACAAACACTCTCTTTCTAACTCTCTTACAAAGCCCTATAGAGTAAAAGTAAATTTGAAGCTCAAGGATGTATGTGAGAGTGAAAATCAGAAAATAGAGATTTTAAAAGCAGAAAAACTCAGTTAAAAGCTTTGAAAATAAGAGCTCAATAAAACTTTGAAACTTTTTCTTTTTGAAACCAAAAACTAAATTTTCAAAGAATTTGTAGTTGTGAAATATTCAATCCCAATGACCCTTTATAGGTTTTATAAAAACACTTTTAGAATAGTTTACCAGGTCTGAAATGGAAGAAATTGACCCTTCAAATTCAACTTTCCATGTTTAAAAAAACATGTTTAAAAACAGATTTCAAAATCTGGCAATCTGTCGGTCGACCGGCCGATCGACAGGCTATTCAAAAAAAATTTGATCGTTGGCTCTCGGTCGACCGGTCGGTCGATCGTGTTTAACCGAGACCAAACTAGTTACAGTCGGTCGACTGCAATAAGGTACCGGTCGACCGCAATAAGGTACCGTCGACCGGTCGGTCGACCGAGAATGTGCACAACATGCACACCCCAATTGCCAGAGGTTCGGTCGACCGTGCGGTCGATTGTTCTGGTCTGTAATAAGCACGGTTGACCGCCCGGTCGACCGACCTAGGCCAAAAATTGGGTCAAGGTAATTTTTGAAAATTAAGAAAAATTTTAAGTACTTTTCATATGAATTTTGGAAGAGAGAAGACATGTATAGCCATGAGATACAAGTTCTAAACTGAGATATAAATTTTTAAGAAAATATGGAATAAGTATCAAAATCAAACATGTCAAAAACAAAATAAACCATACTTTCGAAAACTTGCATTTTTGTGTGTGTATATCTTTGAGTCTCAAATCTATATTCTACTCTTTAACAAACTAGATTCTTATAAGATTCTAATTTACTATAAGAATCTTCAAGCAGGCTTCTCTAATAATGACGTTTGAGCGACGCTGAGTGCTTTGAGCTATGATCCTGTGCTTGAGTACCCTTGAGCCATCAACACCTTCCTTTAGAGTAAGAAACCTGTTAGATCTTCTTGAACCCTAAAGCATACTCTTGAACTTGATTAGTACCAAATAACTTTATATGCTTTGTTATCATCAAAACACAAAATCGGGGATTGTAACCTTTTGGGCCAACAATCTCCCCCTTTTTGATGATGACAAAACATATGAGCTATTTAAAAGAAAATCTAGGAAAGAGCTTTGTAAAAGCTCTCCCTCAAGTTATACAAGCTATCAAGTATAAGATATCAACAAGTTATATGATAAAGGCATTGTATAAGAGTATGATAAAAAAATACCAATAAATACTCATAAATACTTCTCCCCTTTTTTATCATGCATCAAAAAGGGTAAGCAAAAAACAACCAAAAATTAAAACATATGTAGATTTTATCAGAAGAAAAACTCATGAATCAACAATACAAACATTTAGTTCTTCACAAATGAAAGAGAATCTGTTAAAATCAAGTAGTTTGGTAAAAATATCTGCTAGTTAAAAATCAGTTGAAACATAATCAATTTCAATATCATCTTTCTCATATTGATCTCTAAGAAAGTAATATCGAATTTCTATGTGCTTTGTCTTACTATGTTGATTTGCTTCTTTAGTCATATGAATAATACTAGTATTATATAAAATATCTTAATATGATCATAATGCAAATCATAGTCAAGGAGAGTATGTTTCATCCAAACGATTTGTGCACAATAAGCCCTGGCCGCAACATACTCCGCCTCGGCGGTTGAGAGGGTTACAAAATTTTGTTTCTTGGAAGATCATGAAACAAGATAATTTTTTAAAAATTGACAAGTTTTACTTGTACTCTTCCTATCCACTCTACAGCCGGCATACTCAGCGTCCGAAAAACTCGTCATGACAATTGTCCGGTCTTCGGATACCACAAGCTCATTCCAATAGTGCCCTTAAGATATCTAATAATGTGTTTTACCGCAATCAAGTGGGACTCTTTAGGATAGCACATAAACATACACTAAACATGATATCCGACCTGCTAGCCATTAAATAAAGTAAACTACCAATCATGCTTCTATAAAGTTAAATGTCTACATTTATACGTTGTTCATCCTTGTCAAGTTTTGTTGTGGTAGCTGATCGGGCGAGAACCGGCACTTGAAAATATATGTTTTATGAAGTCAATGAAATTATATATGTGCTAATGTTCCCTCGATATTTCTGTTATAGCATTGACTCAACGGGTCGAATTCACAGGGACGGGAGGCGATAGAAGCATTAACAGTTCTTATTCACGTCAATTGTTAACAATTTCTTCTTTGTTAAATGAATTAGAAAAAGAAAAAAAATAAATCCAGAAGTGATAGGTGAGAAGATTATGAAAATGTCGATGTAAAAACCAAAGAGAAGTGGTTTGGAAAACAAAATAGAAAAGAAGATGAAATAGAGATGAACTAAGAAGGTGGTGAAAACATGATAAGAAAATGATAAACAATTTTTGAAAATTATTTTTAAAACAAGATAAAAAGAATGATGAAAACTATGAAAGAAAACTCATGGCTACTAACTACTAATTGCTCCACTAACCATGCTAACTTCCTAGTGATAGTTACCTCACATGGATCCTTGGCCATCACTAGTCCTTGGCTTCAAGAGACGATACAAAGTATGGCTCATAAGATTGTTCTTCTACATTCAAATTCCATACCACACAACAAACTGCAAGCTACTATTAAATCATCAAAACTGGTTAGAGATGAGCATGAAATAAAAAAGACATTGCAAGTTAGCAAGTTAGATGTTGAAATGTTAGAATGTTAGAATCCATCATCATGAACCATCAATGGCTCTCACAAGAGCAAGGCCTTGTAGAGGCTATTAGATTCATTTGGATTATCAAGTAAGTGGTTAGATGGTTAGTGGTTAGTAGTTAGATTACCATAAGAAGAAAGATTAGCAAAGCATCATGTAGAAGATAGAGAAGATTACAATGGAGAAGAAAGGAGACACCTTTATATAGATTATCACCATCTATTACATCAATTTCTCTCTTTCTCTCTCTGAATCTCTCAGCCTTAATACATGATCTAAAAATGAAATTAAAATACAAAAGAAAGAAGAAGAACACCTATACTACACTACACTAAAAGATAGAAAACCTAGCCTATTTTCAAATCTGCTTCCGTTTCGGCCAAACCCTGCAGTATTTATAGGCGAAAGAAGACTCTGGAAGACGAGACGAGGCCACGCGTCGACAATCGATGCGTGGCCCCACCAAATTGTCATGGAAACACGGCATTTGTCGCGTTTTCGCGGCAAAACTAGGGACTTAGGTCCCTGATTTTGGCGAGAAACTTCTCTTGGCTTCGAGGACCTTCCTGGTATATTCGGATTCTGCTATTTTCGCCCGGATATTCGTCTGACGTGCGCAAGGGTCTAGGTTCAATACATTTTCTAGAAGCTCACTTGTTTGGCCTCCAAGAAATCCGGATTTAGTTACCCGAAAATGGGTTTAATTAAGCTCTTATTACCTTTTGCCATTGGACTCTTGATTTATCTGCAAAGTAGATCAAAACGCAATTAGAAATGATATTTTATTCATAAATCGGTAGGGAATACGATATAATAATGCAGAATAGTAGACTAATCACACTCCCACACTTACCTTTTTGCTCGTCTCGAGTAAAACAAGAAAAAGAAAAACTATACTACCAATGTTATTACACCAATTTCGCAGGTGACGCGATTGCACTGAGCGCTTGCAACAAGCCATTAAACCTCTAATTTACCTCTAGAGAAGGAGTTTTGTCTCCTAAGGATTTTCAGCGGATTGCACCTATAAAATCCATAAAGAAAGAAGACAAATGTTAGTATTTTGAAAACGCATTTTGAAAGAGAGATAAGTTTATGAAATATTTTTGTAAAAATATAAGCGATCTAAGGTCATAAGTCCACCAAAAATTATTCTTCCTTAAACTTAATCTATATGCAAGATCTTGTCATCAATTAAGGTAAGATACCAAAATTGGATTGAATATTTTATCCTTCCTAAAGCCTAGATAATATGCACTTTGTGACAGTGAAGATTTTTGGGATTTCAACTCTAACCATCAAGCCATTTATATATATATATATATTCTTTTTTCTCTTTTTTTTCTTCCCTTAGTTTTCTTAGGCTTCCTAGTTCACCCGGGTAGTGAGCCTTTAACCGATGACTCTCAGAACGGACGGTCTTAGGGCACCAGATGAGAAAACATCCCTCGAGTTTAAGGACTCGAGTAAAAAAGGCCACAAAACTAAGAGAGATTATTTGTTCCTTATTACCACCTTTAGGCGTGAATAATCATGCTTCTTGAGGCATAGTTATCTAGCTTAATATGTGATTTTTTCTTTTTCTTTTTATATATATTTTTTCTTTATATATATATATATATATATATATTCTTTTTATTTATTTTTGCTTTATGGCATTTTAGGTCTTTATTTCCATCCCAAAAATATGTAAGTGTGAAATGCATACTATTTAAGGTAAAATTATCTCTCCAATTTATCTTACTTAGCCTATAATCTTAAACAGGATCCATTATTTTGACTAGGTTTAAGATGTCATAATTAAGACTTTCTTAATTTCTAAGATCATCTTAATTTTCTTAAAAATAGATCAAAACTTTGTCTCTTATTTCAAAAAGTTTTTAAAGAAAAAAATCTTATACAAAAGGGAAGATTTTAAAAGTATCCTAAAAGATGTGTAAAATAAAGAAAATCTAAAAACTCTATGTTAGTAAACCCTCTCCCACACTTATTTCATGCATCGTCCTCAATGCATCATGATGTATGTATGCATGAAATAAATAGAGAGAGAAGGAAAAATACCTCAAGGGGTGGTTCCGGCGGTGGTCTGATTGATCCACGAAATGCCGCCCAATCCAATTTGCGTGGAGTCTGGAGGAACCCACCAATGACCTCTATAATACAACCCATTATTATGATGTAAATATGGATGATTTTTATTATGAATTTTACCCCAACTAATTTTCAAATTTTCAAATTAATTTCAGAGTCAATTTTATCAACACCCTTGTTCCAAAATGGAGTGTGAAAAGATGGAATGATTGATTTGGACTCAGGAAGTACAGAAACTAATACTGATTCAGGAATTTGACTTAAGTCAATTAAAGGTTCAGGAGTCAAAATTGGCTCAGGAATCGGGTCCAAATCAGGAAGTTGAAATTCTAATCCATATTCATTTTCCCGAATGTGACTCTCTGAGATTGGTGATTCAAGTTCAGGAATGACAGGTGTGGGAATCAAAACTGACCCTAAAATGTTACTAAAGTCGGGTAACAAAACAGGAGTCAATATTGATTCAAGAATTTGAACTGGATCACAAATTTGAGGATTGACGTCACATTCTTTATTGAGTTTAATTTCATAAAAATGAGAACTCGCCAATTTGTCAATGGGACATTCAAAAGTATGGAATTGGTCAAGTTCTATTTGTTGATCATAAAAGATTGGTGATTCAATTTCACGATAGATTGGCACAGGATCCAATGTTGACTCGGGAGAAAGCCTGAAATCAGGTAAAAGCACCTCAGTCATTATGGAATCAGGCAGTGAAATTGAATTACCAAGTTGAGGTTCAGGATCATATTCAGGCTCAAGTTCAATCTCAGGAAAAGGATAACTTACCAAACTGTCAATGGGATTTTCAAAAGTCAGAGTTTGGTCAAGTTCAAATGGGTGGACTGAAATAGAATCTTGGTTTTCAAAACAACATGAATCTTTAGCACTAACAGAATGGCTAGTGACATCAGGAATGGTCAAAGGATGAGAATGGAGAGTTTTGACCAAAATATCTATGTCATGATTATGAGCGATTTGAGCTTGAGTCATGATTTCAAGCATCTTTTCATAGTCGATTGGTTCATCGTTTTGTTGTGATTGGGCTTGAAAAGATGAAGATTTGTTTTGAAAATTATGGTAAAATCGTGAGTCCATCAGATTTTTTGATTGTTGTTTGGACTCACGCATACTCATTTCCAAGATTGATGGTTTTCTATTTTGAACTGGTGTGACTGAGTATGAATTTTGGTTTTGAAAAAATTGTGAGTCGAACTTGTTTTGTTGGGACTCAAGTAAGGCGTGTATACTCTTTTCTAGCTCAAACTTTTCTTCAATGGGTTGGTCTAGAAAAGGAGTATAGGAAGAAAAATCGGGGAGTGAATATTGTAAAAATTGTGGACAAGGTGGATAAGGATGTTGAAAATTTGACTTGGGGGATGTGAATCCCCATTGACTCTGTGAAGAGTGAAAATTATTTTAAAAATTATGGTCATAAGATTGGGGGTATGGGTTGTATTGATTCGGATAAGTCTAACCCGGTGTATTTGGTTGGTTCATATTGTAAAAAGCCAGGTTGAAATTATCCGAATCAAATGGGGTTGGTGTGAAATATGGATTCATGTTAGGATTGAAAAAATTATTGTTTGTTGAATTCCATTTCACAAACAATCAGAAACAAAAAAGAAAAAAAACAAACAAACAAAAAGAAAGAAAAAGTCAAAACCAAGCCTATACTAAGGTTGATCTAGACCTAGATGACTCATAACTGGTCGATTACCCGGGGAGGTTGTTGCTTGAATCCGACCACAAGCTAATCGGTCAGGTAGGGGAAAAATACGGTAGGAGGTATACGTGCGTAAGCAACGGGTCTTAATTAGGTCAAACTACAGTATCTTCAAGGCGTAACCTCTTAATCCCCATGCTTAGACACCAATTTCACAAGAGTAAGATTCAAAACAAGTTCCACCCTCGGTCAATCTCTTAATGAGTCCGAGATGTCCCTAGGGGCCAACGTCTATCAATTTTTATTAGGGCTTGGGTTGCGTGAGTAGGGAGGTGATTTTTGGGCTAAGGAAGAGTGATGAAATCCCCATCTTATCTTGTATGGATGTTGCCCTTAATTTCAATTCGTGCAAGTGTGCAATATAGACAAGAATATAGCACAAAAAGTAAGTAAATCACCCACGGGTTTGTCCTATGCTATATGCAATGTCATATGTACACCTCAGTCCAGATCACAACAATAGAACAAAATACAGCATATTGGAATTGAATTGACACGTGCCTAAATACAAATGTCTAAATCGTTTTAAAAGCGTCCAAATACCGTATTTTAGTTCTTTAATTTATTACAGTGTGTAGACAATCAAAGAAGAAAAATTAGATAGCCGAAATCACAGATATATGCAATTCAGAAGCATCCTGCAAAATATAAGGCCAAGATCTCAAAATAGTGTCGCGTTTCCGCGGCTTTTAATGTGTTTCCGCAGTAAAATTTTTAGCAACAGCTCCCTGCTTTCTTGAGCAGAGAGATGCAAGTAAGCATAACTTTCTGTAATGTTCAGTTTT
The DNA here is from genome assembly GCA_038442645.1 of Agave tequilana. Lineage (NCBI taxonomy): Eukaryota > Viridiplantae > Streptophyta > Magnoliopsida > Asparagales > Asparagaceae > Agave > Agave tequilana. The sequence goes on along the minus strand of JAVJIF010027675.1, from coordinate 5,652 downwards.
TGCAATTATTACCCTGCACACCAAAACAGAGAAGAAAATGTTAATAAAAACGTGAAGTCAAAACCATTCCCATCCCGGCAACGACGCCAAAAATTTGATCGGGCGAGAACCAGCACTTGAAAAATGTATGTTTTATGAAGTCAATGAAATTATATATGTGCTAATGTTCTTCGATACTTTCGTTATAGCATTGGCTCAACGGGTCGAATCTACAGAGACGGGAGACGATAGAAGCATTAACGGTTCTTATTCACATTAGTTGTTAACAATTTCTTCCTTGTTAAAAGAATTAGAAAAAGAAAAAGAAAATAAATTAGAAGTGATAGGTGAGAAGATTTTGAAAACGTCAATGTGAAAACCAAAGAGAAGTGATTTGGAAAACAAAATAGAAAAGAAGATGAAACAAAGATGAACTAAGAAGGTGGTGAAAACATTGATAAGAAAATGATAAACAGTTTTTGAAAATTGTTTTTAAAACAAAATAAAAAGAATGATGAAAATTATGAAAGAAACCTCATGGCTACTAACTACTAATTACTCCACTAACCATGCTAACCTCCTAGTGATAGTTGCCTCACATGGATCCTTGGCCATCACTAGTCCTTGGCTTCAAGAGATGATACAAAGCATGGCTCATAAGATTGTTCTTATACATTCAAATAACTCATCAATACCACACAACAAGTTGCAAGCTATTAAATCATCAAAACCGGTTAGAGGTGAGCATGAAATAAAGAAGATATTGCAAGTTAGCAAGTTAGTGGGTTAGATGTTGAAATGTTAGAATGTTAGAATCCATCATCATGAGCCATCAATGGCTCTTATAAGAGCAAGGCCTTGTAGAGGCTATTAGATTCATGTAGATTATCAAGTAAGTGGTTAGATGGTTAGTGGTTAGTAGTTAGATTGCCATGAGGAGAAAGATTAGTAAAGCATCTTGTAGAAGATGGAGAAGATTACAATGGAGAAGAAAGGAGACACCTTTATATAGATTGTCACCATCTATTACATCAATCTCTCTTTCTCTCTCTGAATCTCTCAGCCCTAATACATGATCTAAAAACGAAATAAAAATACAAAGAAAGAAGAAGAACACCTACACTACACTACACTAAAAGATAGAAAACCTAGCCTATTTTCAAATCTGCTTCCGTTTCGGCCAAACCCTACAGTATTTATAGGCGAAATAAGACTCTGGAAGACGAGACCAGGCCACGCGTCAAAAATCAACGTGTGGGCCCACCAAATTGCCGCAGAAACGTAGCATTTGCCACGTTTTCACGACAAAACCAGGGACTTAGGTCCCTGGTTTTGGCAAGAAACTTCTCCTTACTTCGAGGACCTTCCTGATATATTCAGATTCTGGTATTTTCGCCCGGATATTCGTCTAACGTGCGCAAGGATCTAGGTTCAATGCATCTTCTACAAGCTCCCTTGTTTGGCCTCCAAGAAATCCGGATTTAATTACCCTAAAATGAGTTTAATTAAGCTCTTATTACCCTTTTACCAATGGACTCTTGATTTATCTGCAAAGTAGACCAAAACGCAATTAGAAATGATATTTTATTCATAAATCGGTAGGAAATGCGATATAATAATGCAGAATAGTAGACTAATTAGTAGCCATGGGAGTTTTGCTCGTCTTTGGCCCTTCAAGTCCTTATTTCTTGATGAGTTTCCTTGTGTACTTGGCTTAATTTATAAAAATCTCATCACTCCTTTGCTTGATTTGGAGTCCAATGAAGTAGTTTTGCTCGCTCATCATAGACATCTCAACTCATTCTTCATGCATGATTCAAAATCTTTGCAAAACTTTTCATTAGTAGATCCAAATATAATATCATCAACATAAATTTGAACAATAAGAATATCGCTATCTACATATTTTGTAAATAAAGTGGTATCTATTTTACCTTTACAAAACCATTTGAAATGAGAAATGTTGAAAGTCTTTCATACCAAGCTCTAAGAGCTTGTTTAAACCATATAAAGGTTTCTCTAATTTGAAAACAAAATCTGGGTATGTAGGATCAACAAACCCGGGGGGTTGTTCAATATACACTTCCTCTTCAATAAAACCATTTAAAAATACGCTTTTGACATCCATTTGAAAAAGTTTAAAATCTTTATAAGAAGCAAAAGCAAGTGTAATCCGTGTGGCTTTAAGCCGTGCTACAAATGTAAAGGTTTCCTTAAAATCGATATCTTCAATTTGGGTGTAACCTTGGGCCACTAACCTAGCTTTATTCCTAACAACATTCCCGACTCATCCAACTTATTCCTAAAAATCCATTTAGTATAAATTGTTGGTCTATCATGGGGTCTAGTAACAAGATGCCAAATTTGGATGCGCTCAAATTGATTGAGCTCTTCTTTCATTCAAGCAACCAATATGAGTCGCCCTCAGCTTCGAGGATGTTTTTTGGTTTAATATGAGAAATAAAAGCAAAATGGCCACAAAAATCATAGAGTTTAGAGTGAGTAGTTACCCCTTTGATACATCACCTATGATGAGTTCATTGGGATGACTTCTAGCGTATCTCTAATCTTTTGGAAGTGGTAGTGTTGGTGTCATTTCAACCTCTTGAACTTCACCTTATTTATCAAGCTTTGGTTTATCTTCTTGGATAGGTGAGTCTTTCCAAGTTACTTTCTCTATGTCTTCACTTAAAGAATCAATCTCCACAACATTCTTAATAAAAGCATTAGATTTTTTAAACTTAACATGCATAGATTTTTCAATAATCAAAGTAGATTTATTGAAGATTCTATAAGCCTTATTATTGTTAGAATAACCAATAAAAATAGCTTCAAAAGTTTTAGCATCAAATTTACCTAAGTTATCTTTGGTGTTTAAAATAAAACATTTGCATCCAAAAACTCTAAAGTAAGAAATATTAGGCTTTTCTCAAATAATAAATTTTAAAAGATGTTTTGAAAGTATTTTTACAAATAAATTCTATTTGATATGTAACATGAAGTGTCTATGGCCTCGGCCCATAAATATTGAGAGAGTTCGTATTCACTAATCATTGTCTTAGCCATTTCTTGAAGAGTACGATTCTTCCTTTCAACGACTCCATTTTGTTGTGGAGTTTTAGGACAAGATAATTCATGTCTAATTTTATTTTCTTCACAATAAGTGATAAAAGAATGGTTAATGAATTCATCACCTCTATCACTTCTTATGAGCAAAATCGAAAAACCTTTTTCTTTTTCAATCCTTTTTCTAAAAACATTAAAATTTGAAAAAGCTTGATCTTTATATTCCAAAAAGAAAGCCCATGTAAAACGAGAAAAATCGTCAACCAATACAAAAACAAAACGGTTTCCATTTAAACTCTTAGTTTTAGTAGGACCAAACAAATCATGTGGATTAACTCTAATGGTCTAGATGTCATGATATCCTTGATTAATTTAAAAGAGGACTTGGTTTGTTTTTCAAGTTAGCATGCATCACAAATGTGGTCCTTTTCAAACTTCAAGTAAGGAATACCCTTCACCGATTCGATAGAGTTAATTCTAGATAGATGATCAAAAGATATATGGCCTAATCTTCTATGCCATAACCAAGAATCCTCATTGAAAGTATTTAAACATGTAGCATCGCAATCTTAATTTAACATATCAATAATATATACAGTATTTTCACGAAATCTGGAAAGAATGCAAGCATCGATTTTACCATTTAAAACATTGCAAGAAAAATCATCAAAAATAACTTTGAAATCTCGATCACAGAGTTGACTAATACTCAATAGGTTATGTTTGAGTCCATTAACCAAAATAATATTTTCAATCAATGGAGATGAACCAATTTTAATGTTACCTATACTGATAATGTTACCATTTTGAGTCATCTCCGAAGGGAACGGTGCCACCTTCATGATACCTTGATAGGGTTGCAAAATTATTGACGTCCCAAGTAATATGCCTTGAGCAACCGCTATCAAGATATCACCGTTCCCTATATCTTGGAGCTTGGTGTGTACCTACATCAAATAAGAAAGTTGTTGATTTTGATACCCTTATTGGTCCTAAGATGTTAGTTCTTCGCACCCAAATATGATTATTAGAAGTATTTATACAATCAAAATAAAATTTAGCTAAGTGACCCTTTCGGTCACAATAGGTACATGAATAAACTTTACCATACATAAATGCAATATGTGTATGATGAGCATGTGAAACATGAGCATGCTTAGTATGTGATTTAGAAGTGTGAGCATGTGTAACATGAGTATGTTTCTTTGAAGAATTTTTCTTAGAAAATATAGCCTCTACTCTGGCCTTATCAAACTCATATTTTTCAAAACATTTCTCGAAGTGTTGATTTTAGTTTTTAAAGTAGAAATTTCATTTTCATCAATCATGGGAAACTTTACTTTACATGAAATCTTGTATGCATCAAAATCTTTTATTTGTAGATAAAAGAGTGGAAGATAAATCATCCTTTTCTTTAGAAAGAGTGATAATTGTATTTTGAAGAACTTCATTTTTCTTTTTCATTTTTAGATATTTCTTCTTCAGAAAATCATAATTATTTGAAAGTTATTTGAAAGACAAAAGTATCTCCTAATTCATCCATAGTTAAATTAAAATCATCAAGGGATGGTTCAGAAGTTGCCTTAGGTGTGTTATCATTTGCCATGAACACACGTTTGTCATGTCCACCTCCTCTTCAGATTCACTTTCTGAATCACATGTAGCTTTGAGAGCTTTCTTCTTAAATGGCTTCTTTGGCTTGTTTGAGGAAGATGGCTTATTTTGATATCCGGACATTCGACAATGATATGTTTGGGTTTCTGACAGTTGAAACAGATGATTTTCTTTTCCTCCTTTCCTTATCATCGTCTTCTATTGTTGATCTTTGTCTTGTTCTACATTCTCCTTACATTTCTTACAAGGAGGGAAAAATCTTCATCTTCTTCTCTTCATCATCATCGTCGAAAATGGTGCGAGTAGACTTGAAGGCAATTGTCTTCTTCTTTTGTGGTGTCATTTCTTATCTAGCCTTTCTCTTCATCTCATGGGTTTTAAGGTTGCCGGTAAGACCGATGAGCTCTATCTCTTCTTTGTCGTTTAGCTCCTTCAATGTAGTAGCCTTAACTTCCCATGAGGGTGAAAGTGCACGAATGATCTTCCGTACTTTTTGATCATTGTCAATGGCATCACCTAAAGAAGCAAGACAATTAGTTATTTTAGTAAATTTTGTAACCATATCATCAATGGACTCATGTTCATGCATAGTGAAGTTCTCATATTGGGAACGCAAGAGATCAATTTTAGCCTTCTTAACTTGTGAGGTTCCCTCGTGAGTGACCACTAAGTGTGACCAAATCTCATAGGTGGATTTGCAATGAATAACCCTAGCTATGTCGTCATCATTCAAGGCTTGAAGCAATGCATAGTGTGCCTTTGCATTGGCGTCAAACTCCTTGGTGGCAATATCGGACCAAGTGTCCTCATCACCAGTGGGTACAGTAAAGGGTTTAGTCACCATCTTTGCAACCTGACTTCCTAGGGATTGCAAAAATACGGTCATCTTAACCTTCCATATGGGAAAGTTAAGTCCATCAAACTTGAAAGGGGTCTTAATACCTTCGGTTATTTTTACTATAGTGGATGAGAATGAAGATGTCAATGAAATGA
>JAVJIF010027674.1:0-56941 GCA_038442645.1 Agave tequilana | reverse complement strand
AGGGCGGCTCTCTCTTTAAGGGACAGACGGACAGACAAAGTCGAGAAAGAGTCACGAGAGAAACATTGCTTCGCTCGGTTTGAATATAATGAAGCAAATAAAACATAAGTTGAAAACTTCGAGTCATATAATTTGCAACTAATTCTCACAAATATAGTGAATAAACTGATATTGGGCCATTTACTTATATATCTTATATATCCCTTTAGATTGAACAAAAGTTAATTTCTCAAGTTTTGCTTGCTCTTCTTTTTCTTCCTCCTCCCAGGTAAACAATGAATTGACTACCATTTTTGTAATAATCCTGATTTCCCTTTAATGCTGCAAATATTGAGGTTTAGACATTTTTATGAAAAATAATAGAACTTGAGGAGTTGATTATTAACAATAGGGTTTAATTAGTAAAAATAAAAAATACCTAATTCAGAATGGTGGTTAGGGTCTAACTGAAATATGCATATATGAGTCACAAATCAATATGTTGATCGTTTTGATTATAAAGATCCTTCTTGAGATGTTATATTTTATTTTTGTGCCAACGACACATTTCAAATTACTACAATTTTGGCTATGTGTTGCATAACTCAATTAGTTAAATACCGATATGCGTTGGAAAATAAATAAATCATTCTAAGCTCAATGTTTTCCCTCCATGGAGCTATTCTAGTGTGCTTGAGTCCCAATTATAGATCTCACGTATATGAAACAACCAAGTTAATCGAGGCATGAAGCGTTGACCATATTGAGATACGATTTACTTACTTTCTATAAAATTTGTATTAGTACATCCTTAGTATAATATTATGATATTGGATCAACTAGTATTCGGAGTCTTTCATATTATGAAATCATTTAAATTATTTATTTCGCTTGTTTCTCTTGTTACATGAATTTGGATTGCTAACCTTAAAATTTTTATCATTATTATTTGTGCCCTTGATTCGATCTTTATATAAACTACCTGTCATGATTTATTTACTTACTAGGTGTGTAACTTACCCCTTTCCCTATTGCAGTTCTGGTGGCAGGAGTTAATAAATTTGGTATTGATAGAAGATCTTGGCTTACCTTTAAACATTGAGTGTTTTTATGTATATGGATTTAAAGTAAATCGTCAGAACATGGAAGAAAGTATTATATTTGAAAATTAATTGAGAATTACTTTGTGCTAATTGTTATTTTGTCATTTATATAGACTATGTTTATTATTTGGACAAATCAATAGATGAAATTATCTTATTATTGGAGTTTTTATATTTCTAGAGTAGTGATTCCTTATTCTGTATGAATTGAGATTTTAGGGTTGTTGCAATTTTAATCTCAAGCCATACTTGTCAGCGAGGCCTACCTCACACAGAAAGAAGTGAGAGTGGGTTGCGGAAGTTTCAAGTTCAAGTCTGACCACAACCCATATGTATTATATAATAATAATAATAATAATAATAATAGCTACATGTTTTTCCCTTTGATGTGAGGAATGGATATGTATTATAGTATTAGCGTGTTTCGAGAGTATAGAGAAAAATAGTAATTTTTTGTACTGACTACTCTACTAAATTTAATTGCCAATAATTTTCTTATTATACTTGACTTAGCAATAGTTTCTTATACATATAATTTATGTATAAGAACTCTCGAGAGCATAGAGGGAAAATAGTAATTTTTTGTACTGACTACACTACTATATTTGTCACATAATATTTGTCACGCCCCACTTTCCAAAATACGCTGGAGCAGAGACGCGACGAGAAGTCGGCGACGCATATACGCAAGGAAAATACCTCACGTATGAGCGCTAAGCCTTAAGTAACCGAAACAAGCTATAAATCTAACTGTAATAAATCATGATTACTGCAATATCACATATAAGTATCTTCGCGAAGCGTACGGTCTCAACGAACACCTGCACAATAGAAACAAAGCGTCCAATATCTGGACGTGCAAATCCAGGGTCGTCAGAAAGCGACCTGGTGAGTGTGTGTGTAAAGAGGAGTGCTCATGCATATAAACAATGTGCACAGTATAATAACAAGATAAACTCAGTCATAAGATAACTAAATAACATGATAAACAAACAACTGAAGGATAACTGCATAACAACATGAATGAAGATAAAAGTCAACTATCACAACTGTAAACTATAGTTGATGTCAAAATGTGTAACCTAGCATATGTCACTAGTCTGGTTGGTTATCATTAACCTAACTAATGTAGTACTTAGCTGTGTCCCATACCACAGCCTTTTCCTACATATCAAACAAAGTTATCGTTGTTGTAACTGCCTGCCAATGTAGTGCATGTATTTTGAAAGAGTACCGTGCATGCCCGTACCACGGTCTAACACCCCTGGCGCTGAACCAGGACAAGCGCAAGGCTCTAATATCTGAAGATCACAGCCCCACACGAAAGACAACTAATGTAGCGCCGTAATCCGGGCATAGCCCTGACAACTGACAACTGAATAGGTAGCCAGTACTTCCTTGGTTCCCCATGGTTGGAACCCACAACTCGGTACCATAATATGTCCTAAAATACACGACATGCATCATCAGGCAATTACCCCTGTTCCCCCGGTGTATGGTGTCTTTTATTAATGCAATCAATGTGATTTAATATGTAATAGTAACTGATATCTCCAACAACTGCTGATGTCAATACTAGCTGATAATCTGATAACTGACAACTGATATCTGATAACTGAGTAGCTGACAACTAATATCTGACATCTGAAATAGGATACTGGAGATATAGCCACAAACACAATAGTGTCACTAACAACTGGTAACTGATACAGATCTCTACCAACTCCTATAAACTCTAAACAAGTCATATGATCACCAACAAATAATCTCACCAATAACTGATAAACTGATAATTGTTATCTGATAACTCTGAAATACAAGATCATCGATATCGACTAGGTCACTATCATAATAACTCAATCTCTATTCATTGAAGTAATCAATAACTAAACATAAAGCACATGGTATATCCTCGAGATCAACAAGTCAACACCCTACTGAAATCATAACGAAGTAAGGGAATCATCCTCAAACAACTTATGGTCTAGAATATCTACTTCTGATACTCAACATCAACAAAATATTATCTAAATAGATCTCAAATACTCACAACTATAAATCCAGCTACGTCAAACCTATCTTAATGAGTTCAAGATCCGATATAAAGAATGTAAATTTTAGATCAACTCTAACTCAAGATCAATCCAAATCACAATCCAACTAAAACAGTCACATCTAAATACTGATCAATATCCAATGTAAATAACATAAATCTCAGTTCAACCCAAACTCCAACTAAGTCCATATACTGATCCAAGCATCAAGAAATCCAATCTCTTAGTAAAGTAGTATCAAGAATCCAATCTCTTAGTAAAGTAACATCATAACAAGTCCGTCATCAATACCTGAATGAATCATCACCTAAGTTATTACCACATTAAAGAATAACAAGTCTGAGAAGTACTCTACGTGAAACAAGTCATCTGTCCTCAAATATGAACTGGGGCAACTAACCAGTGGATCGAAATGAGTCACTGTCTAGGTACATCAAAACTAGGCCTAAGCCAACAAGGACAAATACCAACACATGAAATGACGTTGATACAAGCTCCTATCAACTATGTAACTAAAGTGAACAATCATAGGTGTCTCATGAAGTGGTACAAGCAATCAAACTAGTAAAATATAACAGAAAGTAACATAAAATGATAACTGCAACATGTAAATACATACTGACAACGGTAAATAAGATACTGCACAAGAACGAACACTCACCTGAAATGACGCAGTTTCGGACTGAATCGCCGTCTGGTCTTCACTGCACGAACCGGTACTGATCTACGGATCATCCCATGTCGGTCTTCGGATTGCCTATGTATCGGGTCCACGACGGCACGAGTCTAAATCGGGTCCGGGTCTCCTGCAGCGGTCCGGACTCACCAAACGATCCGAAACACTGCAACACGCAACCAAACACATGAATTGACACAAATATACCCTCGTGCACGTATACACTCCTCAATATACACGCATAAACATACGTGTACACCCACATATATATACGTACCAGCATACGCAACAATACATATATATAAACATGTCTACATATATATACTTACATATACTAATGCATAATTACACATATACCTATACACATTAATTTAATGCATACATATCCAAATTAATAAATACCTACTATTAACTATAAATACCTATACATTAATTAATTCACATCCATGTATTCATATACATCATGCATACACATGCATGCATATCACCACTCACGTACACACCAACACACATTTAATTAAAGTTCTCAATTACAACTTCACCCTTACACAAATAATACACTAACCTCGAGCCGATTGCGGCGCACCGACGGAGGCTCTGGCGGAGGCCTCCGGGGCCGCGGAGGGTGTCGTTGGATAGAGCATTTCGCCATGAAGGGCGTGGGTGCGTTCGCGCCCACTTACGGTGATCCACGGCGATCCATGGAGAGCCGAAAAATGGCTTCCCATACACAATATAAACCTTTTCAGCCTTGTCAAATCCAAATTTAGCGCCAAAATAAATGCAACCGCAATTAGCCATGCATCACTACGCACAGCCACAAGGATAACCAATCTTTTTCTTGCATCCCATCTCTTGCGAAGTTGATGCCCAATGCAGGCTCAGGAAGTTCTGGACGACCTATTCTGCAGGTAAAGTAACTTCCCAATTCTCGTTGGGCAATCCATGAAGGCATAAATTTTCCTTATCTGGGTCGCACTGCTGCATCGGTGGTGAGCGTCCTTATCATGCCCGCCCTCCTTCCTTTGTAATCCCTGAAGACCTCCTCCACAGACCGCAGGTTGTACTGGGCCGAGCCCCGTCCATGGCTGACGACGGGGACACGGAGGGGATCCGGGCTCGGGGCTTGCCTGATGAAGAGGTTGCAGCGGCTGCGTTGATGCGGTAACATAGAGGGGGATGCGCACAGGTGGGGGAAGTTTGTGGAGAATGCTCTCGGCCTAGCTGTCGTGGATGGCTCCGAGGAGGAGATTGCACTCCAACGGGCTGCTGGGACTGCCGTTGGTGAAGGGGGTGCTTCGTGGAGTTCTGGCGATGAGGAGGCACACACGGGGAAGGAGGCAGGTGGCCTGGACCTTGTTGCGGCTGTTGCTGTTGCTTGACGCGGTTGGGGGAGTTGCGGCTGGATGGGAGGAGATGCACACGGCCACGCGGTGGCAAAGCTCGGCAATGGAGAGAGGTGGAATCTCCAGCTGCGCAGCGCTGTGCGTGTGTCTCGCAAGGGGCTGTCGCCCGCGCTCGCCGGAGATTGCTCCGGGGTTCGGTGGTTGGAGGCCCTGGCCATGGAGAGAGCTCCAACAATGGCATGGGAAGGTGTGATGCCGGTCACAGGGGGCTAGATGCATGGCTGGTTTTGGAGTTAAAGACCTTGGGAGAGGTGGGGATGTTGTTTGTGTTGCCGTGGAGGAGCGAGAAGCAACGAAGGGGAAGATGAGGTGTAAGGGGGGTACGGCGGCTGTAGCATTAAGGAGTTGGAGATTAAATTAGGGATTAATGATTAGGTTTAGGTTAGGATTATATAGGATGGGTTACGGGTTAACGGGTAGCGGGTTTGGGTATGGATCCAAATGGGTAAAGAGAATAGGAATAAGAAGGAGAAGGAATAATACTACCACTTAAAAAACAAATAATAATAATTAATAGTAACAATAATAGATAATTAATAATAATAATTAATCTTAAGGAAAACCATTACTAATAATAACTATTAATAATAATAGTAATTAACATAACATTATTAATCATAACGGTTAGCAATCACAATATTAATTAATCAACATAATAATAATACTAATATTAATTAACAACAATAATAATAATAGAAATAATAATTAACGATTACTACTACCACTAATACTTATACTAATATTAAAATAAATAAATAAAATAATAATAACACTAATAATAATAATCTTAATAATTAACCATACAATAATAATAATAAATAATAATATTAGTAATACTATTAATAATTAATAAGCACTAACAATATTAAAATAACAATACTAATAGTAATAAGTAATTAAAATATTGATAAGAAATATTGGCAATAGTATATAAAGCCAAAGTGTCATTTACTATCTTAAAAATAAATTTTCATATTTAATAATAATAATAATCACAAGAAGGAAAATAATAAATTAAGTTGATTAAAAAATAATCAGTAAAGCAGAATAAATACTTTAGAAAAATAAAAATACAGTATTTCTAATTAGGGATCTGACATTCTACCCACCTTATAAAAAATTTCGTCCCCGAAATTCAATAGGGCAGGGAATGGTAAAAAGAATTCAAAATCAAAGAGAAGACAAACAAGCTTCACATCGTTTCTCTGTACATCATAAATCCACCACGCTTCCGCTGCGCTACTCTGATGTATGCTACCGGCTTCAGCAAGAAGTAACCAATCCAAGATAAAGTCAAAGAATAGAATCGAGAAGGAGGACGAGAAGCAAGATGAAAATCCGGATCACTCTAAAATAAGAGGCGAAATCAAGGATATAAAAGAATCAAGAGATGGATTCCAAAAAGGAGGACGATCAATTCCAAATGGATTGAATATAATAATGGATAGTATATGTATATTGCAGTGTAACTATAGCTTGTTTCAAGTTACCGGTAAGAACTAGGTCTCTCTTGCGAAATAAAAGTTCAAAGATCAGGATCGCAAGTCGAAAACCTAGACTCTGATACCAAGAAAACCCTGTCACGCCCCGCTTTCCAAAATAAGCTGGAGCGGAGACGCGACGAGAGTCGGCGACGCATATACGCAAGAAAAATACCTCACGTATGCGCGCTAAGCCTTAAGTAACCCGAAACAAGCTATAAATCTAACTGTAATAAATCATGATTACTGCAATATCACATATAAGCATCCACGCATGATATCATATAAATGAAGAACTAGAATAACAACTAAAACTGATATAACGAGAATCAGGAAATAATATGAAGGCAAGGAAGATAAGAATACCGGAATCAAATAGGGAGAAGCTCCAGCTCTTCGCGAAGCGTACAGTCTCAACGAACACCTGCACAATAGAAACAAAGCGTCCAATATCTGGACGTGCAAATCCAGGATCGTCAGAAAGCGACCTGGTGAGTGTGTGTGTAAAGAGGAGTGCTCGTGCATATAAACAATGTGCATAGTATAATAACAAGATAAACTCAGTCATAAGATAACTAAATAACATGATAAACAAACAACTGAAGGATAACTGCATAACAACATGAATGAAGACAAAAGTCAACTATCACAACTGTAAACTAATAGCTGATGTCAAAATGTGTAATCTAGCATATGTCACTAGTCTGGTTGGTTATCATTAACCTAACTAATGTAGTACTTAGTTGTGTCCCATACCACAGCCGTTTTCCCACATATCAAACAAAGTTATCGTTGTTGTAACTGTCTGCCAATGTAGTGCTTGTATTTTGGAAGAGTACCGTGCATGCCCGGTACCACGGTCTAACACCCCCTGGCGCTGAACCAGGACAAGCCGCAAGGCTCTAATATCTGAAGACCACAGCCCCACACGAAAAGACAACTAGTGTGGCGCCGTAATCCGGGCATAGCCCTGACAACTGACAACTGAATAGGTAGCCAGTACTACCTCGGTTCTCCATTGTTGGAACCCACAACTCGGTACCATAATATGTCCTTCTAAAATACACGACATGCATCATCAGGCAATTACCTCTGTTCCCCGGGTTATGGTGTCTTTTATTAATAAGCAATCAATGTGATTTAATATGTAATAGTAACTGATATCTCCAACAACTGCTGATGTCAATACTAGCTGATAATCTGATAACTGACAACTGATATCTGATAACTGAGTAGCTGACAACTAATATCTGACATCTGAAATAGGATACTGGAGATATTGTAGGCTGTTTAAAGTTCACTAGAAGAAAAGTCACAAAAAAGCAGAGTTCCAAACTTCAGACGCAGGGCTAATCACCATCATCTCAGCCAGCACTGCAGTGTCAAGACGCGAGGGTCGAAACCCGCGTTTCAGCAGCACTGCAGCACCAAGGAGCGCAGGTCGAAACCCGCGTCTCAGCATCACTGCAGCACCAAGGCGCGCAGGTCGAAACCCGCACTGCAGCACCAAGGCGCGCAGGTCGAACCCGCGTCTCAGCAGCACTGAGCATCAAGACGCGAGGGTCGAAACCCGCGTCTCAGCCAGCACTGCAGCACCAAGGCGCGTGGCTCAAAACCCGCGTCTCAGTTATAACTTCCCTCGTTATGGGGTCAATCACCTCCCACATAATGAGAAAGTTAACCCCCATTGTGGAGTGTTTTTAGGGGGCACGTTCACTCCTGAAACCTCTATAAATAGCCCCGTTGCTATGGAGAAAGGGTCGGTCAATTAGAGCTTGACTTGAGAGCTTCCACAGAGAAGGAAAGAGAGTCCAACTCTTCAAGTAACTTGCTGCGTACAAGTTAATCTTTGCCTATAATCTCTTTGAGATTTCTGGTCGACAGAGCTATGTTACTCCGTCCGCCATCCGAAGAGAAGATCCCCAAAAGTTCTTGACGTTCACCCGGTTAACGAAAAACAAGATTCACTTTCCACCGCCACCTGAAGAACCCAGCATTAAACAAAGGGAGGATTCAAGATTCAATATCCTCTCTCCCTTGTAGTCGAGTATAAGTCCGTTGTGATCTTTCAATTGATTCAAGGAAACTTTACACGAATTTTTCTCCCACCAAACAAGAGATGGCGACTCCGCTGGGACTACTTTCGTTACTGACGAGCAAGTGGCGGCGCAAGGTGACGTCCTCTACAAGGGGAAAACGGTCGAATCACTCGTCGTAGAATTCGACCAAGCAAAGTATGAAGAGTTCCTTTCTTCCGGCTCTAAGAGCCCAAAGGCCCGTGCCTACCGCAGGGTCTCCACGGGGAAATGCCCCGAAGTCCGCCCTGAGATTCTCTTAGACGCGACAACTCTGAAGGATGTTGTGGTCAATCGCGTCAGGCGTATCACCCGCGCCAACGTCTCTCAGGAGACCCGCGTGGTCAACCTTTCTGGTGTTCAGCCAGTCCATCCTCTTCCTCAACACCAGGTCGTCGGGGGTTCCCTTCCACCCCCACGACGGAACAGGAATGCTGAGCGGCGGCAGAGGAGGCGTGCGCGTCAACTACAAGTTGGAACGACCGATTGCCCAACGGAAGTAGGACGCGAGGCTCAGACCAGCGTACCACACCCTGACACGTGAAGTCCGCGTTTGGCAGCCCAAACGCGAGGTTCACCAGACTGGCTCTTCTGAAGCCCCACTCCCCAAACGCCAATGCAAAGTTCGCGCACCTTGTCAAGTACAAGAGGCACGCGGCTCAAGGCACGGGGCCCGACAGCCCTGTTTTTCTCAAGCGTCTCTACCCAGACGCAGTAATCAGCAGCGCGAGAGCTACGTCTCTTATCAGCAGAGACGCCAAGCTCACGCTCAAAAGCCGCGACGCAAGAGCTGCGTTCAGGCACCCCGCGTCTCTGAAGCCGCGTCCCAGCTGTGCGAAGCATGGATGCCTCCCGCCCTCGGTATTACGAGACTAATCTCTTTGATCCTCCTCCCACGGATCTAAGGGATTATTTGACAAAGAAGAGAAGTGCTAATCGAATCACTTCGTCATGTTGCTGCGAACGGCTTATCACAATGCTCTCTGAATGCCGTTGCAATTCAGGTGTAAACCAGCAGTCTCTAGCTAGATAGCTGACCCTGATTCCCCGATCAGTCAAAAGAAATCGTTCCCACAGGAGAAGGATTTTCTCTGACACTGAATATCCTGAGCTCACTGCAAACATGGCAAGCAGGAGCAGGGGAAAGCAACCGACGATCAGCTCCGATGATGAGTCTGACACAGAACCCGAAGGAGTGTACCGACACACTCGCACCCGGACTAGGGCAATCCCCCGATTGACTACAATGCTCTAGCCCGAGGCATTGAGGTGAATGACTCGCATTCCACTATTGCAGAGTCACAGGCTTCAAACTCTTCTATAGAGAAAGAGGCCTTTATATACATGACCAGCACTCCTGAGGAGACCGCCAGGCGCTTGGAGCAGCAAGCCCAGGTCCAGAGGGAACAATTCGAGATGATTCGTGTTCAACAAGAATCTATCGATTCCCTCAAGCAGATGCTGGCACAGTTGCTTGAAGACAAGAGGAAGTCAACCGACAAAGCCTCCTCTAAAAAGTCTAAAGGCAAACGAAAAGAGGGAGAAAGCTCATCTTCCGTAGTATAGAGAAGAAAGAGCACCCTACTTCTGGTTCGTCCAAATCCTCATCGCGAGGAAAAGACGACCGAGACCAAGAAAAGGTTCATTCTAGGAGAATGAATCAATTGGAGCAACGTCTGGAGGCCCTTACCAACTTAAAAGGCTTGCAAGAAGCAGGGGTGGTCCGACCATATCCGACCGAGTGGGACCTTGTTCCATACCCTCCTAAGTTCAAAGCTCCGACCCTCCAAGCATTCGATGGGAAAGGTTCACCGAACCAGCATATCTACTACTTTAAATCCCAAACAGGGAATGTGGTAGATAATGATGCCATTCTGGCACGCTTGTTCATCGGCACCCTAAAAGGGCTTGTCTTTGAATGGTTCATGAAGCTCCCAGAGGGCTCCATCGAGAATTGGGGCGACTTGGAGAAGCTCTTTCTAACGCGCTTCTTTGAAGATGACTTGGAGGTCACCATGCCTACTCTTTTGGCCACCAAGCAGCGAAAGGGAGAGTCCGTTAAGTCTTTCGTAGAAAGGTTTCGGAACGTAGCACTCCGATGTCCAAGCGGTATGACCCAGGCCACCCTGGTGGAAACATGCCGCCATAATCTACAAACCTCGCTCCTTACCCAAATAGGAGTCGCCGAAAGCCGCACCTGGAAGCAGTTGATCCAACAAGGTGAACAGGCTGAAGAAATTATCGTCCGGGTCAGGGCAGAAGAAAACAAACCCAGACCTGAGAGGTCAACAAGGCGTGCGCCAGACACCTCCCTCCAAGCGAAACAGAAGGATAACTTGGCGACAGGGACCAAATCTCCCGTCAAACCTCAACCGGTCAAGGGAAGCGGCTCTTCAAGCCAACCACGCGCCAGCAAGCAGTATTCCTTCAAGGATGAACATGTCGACTCGCTCTTCAAATACTCAACAAGAGCAACAGACTGAAGCTTCCTGAAGCTAGGCGCCCTGAAGAAGTCGGTAAAACTGATAATCCCAACTACTGCATGTATCACAGGATGTTGGGACACCCTACCAAGAGCTGTTATGTCTTCAAGGACATCCTTCAGGCTCTGATTGACGCGGAGGTATTAAAACTCCGTCCAGAGCAGAAGAAGGTGGCGGCCAATATGACGTCATTTCTCCAGTTTGAAAGACAACCTCCAACACCCTCTGGAGTAGTCCCTGTCCCAAAAGGAGAGCTGAGAATGGTCAACACAGACCCTCACCAACAGCAAGAGAAGGGCCTGGTACCCGTTTCCACACCTCGGGGAGAAGTCATGTGGGTTCATCCTGACCTTGTGGATGGCCAGCAATGGACCACTGTAACCAGCAGGAAGTCCAAAGGCAAAGCTAAGGCTTCATCCTGTAATGTGGAATGTGCCTCTTCTCGGGAAGCGGAGACTGATGTTCCCTCACTGACCGATTCAGAAGAGGAAACGTTAGCTCTGGCCACAGAACCCAACCAACTTGTGGCGGAAACCCGTTCGGGTCAGTCATATTTGAAAAAGTATGACGAAATGGCGGTAACTCTTCCAAAACCAGCTGCAGAGTCAGCCAAGTCTTCCCCAAAGCAGCCCGTGGAAAGACAGAAAGAGCTTCAGTTCTCCAGAGTCCTCTCAAAGACATCGCGGAAGGATCCGCAGTGCCTTACCGCTTCGATGTCCTGACTCAACTGGCCAATATTCCGGCCCGAATTACTCTTTATGAGCTCCTTAGGCTATCGAAGTCAACCAGAGAAGCTCTACAAGAGGCCCTCGCTAATGCTGAGGCTTTCATGACTCAGGTGCCAATCGGACCAAAGGAGGAAGATGTAGAGGATTGCCTCCATACCTCCTAAAATGTTCCCTGCATTACCTTCACGGCAGATGATATGCAAGTCAAAGGAAAACATGATCGACCCCTTTACTTCGCAGGGTATATTGGATCATCTGAGGTGAACCGCATTCAGGTAGATCCTGGGTCCGCATTGAGCATTATGCCTCGCCGGGTCATGCAACATTTAGGGATTCTTACTCACCGTTTGAGCGCCACCCAGACTACTATTTATGGGTTCAATGCCATTAGTACCCGTCCAATGGGGAAGGTCAAGCTCAAATGCCAGATTAGGGACCTAAGGTCGGAGGTGACATGCTACGTGATAGATGCTGACACCTCCTACAATTTGCTATTGGGACGACCATGGATTCATCGTAATTCTATCGTTCCCTCTACTCTCCACCAAGTCATGAAATACATCGACGGGAGTGGAAAGGTGCGAACGTTGATTGCCGAAAGGCATCCGTTGAAGGGAGTGGAGAATTATTTCACAGATTCTCTCATGTATCAGGACTCTGTGAAAACAGATGAAATCCCGCAACCAGAGGAGCCCGACTCTGGTAATGAAGCCGACACCGAGCCGAAAAAAGAAGAGTGCATGTGGGAACTTGATCCACTTATAACGGGCATTAATAAGCTCGATGTTGATAATACCACCGATGATGTAGGCGAATGGTATATTAATGAAGAATTAGATTTGGCGTATTTCTCTGTATTTGCTTCTGATTCAGTACCGTCAGACACTAGTACCGAGGTGGATGATGGTCTCTGGTCGGCAATGGATGTTTTGATATCATTGTATGTACCAATGAAATCGTCCTTCGAAACATACCGAGATGCTGGTAATGCGCAAGAATCCATATTTATGGTTCCAGCGAGACGGAAAGGCCAAAGACCAATTCTTTTCGGACGAGTTGAATCCGAACCAATGACCTGTGAAGAATCAGAAGACGAGGAGGAATCCCCTCAGTTCGGTCATTATGAGCCAAAGGCACTCAGAATGATGGGAAGCATGGGGTATGATCTGATGAATGGTCCAGGGTTAAATTTCGGCAAAGGAAGGAGAACACTACTCCGATCTTTTGTACCAAAAGGAAAACCCCTGATTATTATCATCGGACTTGCAGGGGGTTGGGCTATGTGTCAACTCCGATCCCATCAGCTTCTGAGTCTGAAAAGTCATTATGCCATGATTACTCATCGGGCACGTCATCGTGGGAGTCAGATATTAGTATCGGCAACATCTTCAGAGAACTTTCAGTGAATATGGTTTCAACAAGCCACCTGGAAGACGGGGATGAAGAAATGATCCAATCTGATACAGATCCTTGGATCAAACACTTAAACAATCTTTGGGATACCCGCTTTGAACAGCGCGAGCCACCAACAGAAGATAAGGTTGTCCAGATTAATCTAGGAGATGAGGCTAATCCTAAGCCCATCTTCATAAGCGAAGGCCTATCACCTTCGGAGAAAAAGGGTCTAATATCTCTTATACAAGAATATATAGACGTCTTCGCCTGGAATTATGAAGACATGCCTGGACTTGATCCTCGAGTGGCTATGCACCGCCTCAACATTAATACGGACATAAAGCCCGTCAAACAACAACAGCGACGGTTCCGTCCAGAAACAATGGAGGCAATTCAATCAGAAGTCAGAAAGCTTATAGACTCTGGCTTCATTAGGGAAGAACAACATCCTAATTGGGTAGCCAACATCGTCCCCGTTACTAAAAAGAACGAAAAGATCCGGATCTGTATTGATTTTCGTGACCTAAACGAGGCCTGTCCCAAGGATGAATTCCCACTGCCAATCACTGATGTCATGATTGATAACACATGTGGATTCGAGCGAATGTCCTTCATGGATGGATTTTCGGGATATAATCAAATCAAAATGTATCCTGATGACGAAAACATACCTCTTTCAGGACACCACTGGGGGTATACTGCTACACCGTCATGCCCTTCGGACTGAAGAATGCAGGGGCGACATATCAAAGGGCCATGAATGCCATTTTCCACGAACATGCGCAAAACGGTGGAATGCTATGTTGACGACATCCCAGTAAAAAGCCGCGCTAAAGGTGATCATATAACTGATCTAAAGGTTGTCTTCGACATCATGCGGGCCCATCAATTGAAGATGAACCCCACCAAGTCCTTCCTGGGGGTGGCCAGTGGAAAATTCCTAGGGTTTGTAGTGACCTCTACGGGGATTCATTTGGACCCAGAAAAGGTTCGCGCTATCCAGGAGATGCAACCTCCGAGGAACCTCAAGGAGCTCAGGGGATTGCAAGGATGATTGGCGTACATCCGAAAGTTTATCTCAAATCTCTCCGGAAGATGCCAACCCTTTTCCAAATTAATGAAGAAGGGTGTTTCGTTCATTTGGGATAACGCTTGCCAACAAGCATTTGAGGAAATTAAACAATACCTCACACAACCACCAGTCCTTGCAGCTCCAGTGTCCGGAAAACCTTTCCTGGCATACGTCCGAGCGATGGATCATTCTTTAGGAGCTCTACTAGCTCAGAATGATGATCAAGGACGAGAGCAAGCAATCTACTATTTGAGTAGAACAATGATCGGAGTCGAACATCGGTACAACCCGATCGAGAAGGAATGTTTGGCATTGGTGTTTGCTATTCAGAAGATGCGACACTATTTGGTAGGCCAAACTATAAACGTCATATCAAAAGTCAACCCCTTAAGGTTACTTATGACAAAGCCTTCATCGTTAAACGGCCGACTGGCAAAATGGGCCATATTGTTATCCCAATATGAAATGCACTTTTTACCACAAAAAGCCGTGAAAGGACAAGTGGTGGTGGATTTCCTAGCTGAGCATCCAGATCCGAGGGCTGACAAACTTTACGAGGATCTCCCAGACGAGGTCGCTGAAGCCTGCCAAACTCAGACATCCTTCGAAAGGCAAGTGTGGCAACTTTTCTTTGACGGTGCATCGAGAACAAGCCCAAAAGGACATATAGTAGCGGGGGTAGGAGTAGTACTCGTCTCCCTATAGAACTATGTGATTCCTCGAGCTGTCTCGTTAACCGAGCCTTGTTCCAACAATGTAGCGGAGTACAATGCCCTCTTGATTGGGATGCAACTCGCCGATGAGGTCGGCGTTAAAAATCTCGAGGCATATGGTGACTCTGAGCTCATCGTCAGCCAAGTCCGCGGGGAGTACGAAGTCAGACATGAAGATCTAATACCCTATTATAATGAAACTGTCCGCATGGCCGAGAGGTTCACAAACTTCTACATTGACCATGTACCACGCAAGCAAAATGCGCATGCAGATGCACTGGCGTCCCTCGCTGCCTCCTTAGCTCTTCCGACTGGAGCAGTAGAGAAAATATTTGTCCACAGCCATGACCTGTACTGTCTGAGAATTGTTCTTGAGGACTACCAGGAGTCAACGGGAGAATGTCAAGGCAAAGAAGTTCTCGAGTCGTCAGCCGGTCCAGAGCCTAGAGACTGGCGATTCCCTTATATTGATTATATCTTGTATGGCATCCTGCCTGAGGACACCAAAGAAGCGGCTACCATTTGAAGGAAAGCCCCCAAATTCTACTATAATGCGATTACGCGAACATTGTATCGTCGATCGCATGACGGGATCTTGCTCCGCTGCCTTTCACCAAAAGAGGCACATGAGGTATTGAAAGAAGCCCATGACGGTATGTGTGGAGCCCATCAACCTGGCCCAAAACTGGCATATCGACTCCAAAGGTTGGGATATTCTGGCCCAAGATATTTGCTGACGCCATCACTTATGCAAAAAGATGTCACGCCTGTCAAGTACATGGCGATTTCATCTATCAAGCACCAGGATACCTTCACTCTACGACCTCTACCTAGCCATTTGAGATGTGGGGGATGGATGTGGTTGGCCCTATCAGCCCACCATTGTAACACCCCGATTCCACGAATACGGGGACGTCACTGCGACGTATATACGTAGGTCAGAGAGTGCCCCCACGTATATACGCTAAGCATAAAGTACAACAAGAAAGGATCAGAGTGCAACACAAAGCGTGGTATACACACATATGCCAACATAGGTACAGACACAAAGTCATCACAGTATGATAAACATTACATATTACATATGTCTTTTATCATAACAAGTCCAAAAGTCAATATACAATAAGAAGACAAAATGCTCACGAGTAGGATGAAGATCCCGTGAGTCAAAAGGAGTCAGGTGCAAGGAACTGGAGCTAAGATGCCTGCTCGCTAAGGAGAGCTCGATCTACGGTGGACAACTCCACTTCGATCCAAGCTCCGGAATCTGAATATGCAAATCCAAGGAATCAAGACATATAACAATAAATGAGCTACAGCCAAGTGGCTAAGAGACATGAATAGGGGTTAGAACACAAGTATGGAATATAAGGACAGGTATTAACATAATCATAAAACGGAAAATACAAGTAAAGCTGATTACAAGCAAAAGTGATTGTATATGCTTAAGTCACGGTCCCATGAGACTAATACATCGAGGGAATAATCCAAACAAGGAAACCCTCATCTATATACCGTTATCTCATGCCACGGTAATCCCAAGCATATAGAATCAGAGTTGCAAACCATATGATAGTCAAAAAGGAATGCATAACAAGAATGACAAGGATCATGACAAGATCAAAGCCGGAATCATCACTGGAATCATAACAAGTAAAGTAGGAGTCACAATATAACATGAGTCATAACAGGGACTATGACATGAAACAATAATCATAACAATAACCATAATTGGGCCTATTATTATTATTACTCGTCTGACCCATATATCTCGGTATGTGTCTCGGTATCGATCCCAACTCACATACATCCATATATAAGAAAGTCGAGGGTCGTTGTCGGAAGTAGATGGAGAACTGATAACACTTCTTATAGTAGTTTCCATACACCTGGAACCGGTTTGGAGGCCCAAGTCCCCCTAACAGTCATCTAATGTGGGCCCAAGGTCCCACTAACAGTTATCTACTATATTTCGTCCCCCTACTATAAGCCAGGTATCATTCCGGCATCCATCACTTCCACCCATACCCCATACAAGTTGTAGCTTATTAAGGATTATCAGTTTACGGGAATAAGTGAACATAACAGTAATAGCCCTACAGATTCAAGAGGTGGCCCCCACAGATTCAAGAGGTGGCCCCCACCGTGTGGTGTGGCACTTTGTTCCATGTGGCACTTTGCTCTGAGGGAAAGGATTCTAGAGGTGGCCCCCACCGAGTATGGTGTGGCACTTAGTTCCATAAAACAAGGCAGGGTTCCCGTAAACACGATAATCATAAAGTCAAGTGTATCATGCTTGGTTTAAGAGATAGCATGACAAGGTGGTAATATATAACAAGCAATAAAACATAACGAAGAATTAATAATTGGCCGGGTCACTCATGACCTAACAAGAGGGTCTAACAAGGTAGTGGCATATCAGTTGGTCAGGTGATAACATATTAGGTGTCATGTGATATACATGTGTTAAAAGGAAATAGATAACTGACAAGGCTGTATTAAGGTAAGGCAAGTGGAAACATAGAAACAACTTAGGGTTCAACGACCTCAAAGGGTCTGCCACGCATGCTATAAAATAAGGAAGCAATAGTATCACGGCAAGGTACAAGTATAAGAATGAAACAAGCAATTACAGGGCAATACATAAACATAGAATTATGGAGTAACTAGAAGTAATATACACCAAGTAACGAGTCATGAAGCACTGTATACAAATACCTGAACCAAGCATAAGATCCAAAGTTTAGATAGGAATCAACTATAACAATCAGACAAGGTTAGTCGACTAGGTCAAGAGAGTAGTCGACTAATAGAAGGGTTAGTCGACTAACAGTAGGGCACAGTCGACTAAAACTGTGTAACAGAGAGTTGGGTTTCTGATTCAGGAAATGTTAGTCGACTAGGGTCAAGGGAGTAGTCGACTAATAGAAGAGTCAAGTCGACTAACAGATACCTAAGTCGACTAAGTCTGTGATACAAAAAGTTGGGGTTTTCTGGTTCAGGAAGGGTTAGTCGACTAGGTGGATTCAGGAGTCGACTAATAGTGGTTTCCAGAGAGTTGAGATTTGTTTCCAGGGAAGATTAGTCGACTAATATTTGGGGTAAGTCGACTAATACTGTGTTTTCCAGAAAAGTTAAGTTTCAGCTAAGTGTTCTAGTCGACTAGCTCCTAAGTTAAGTCGACTAATCGTGGTCGTGAGCAGAGTACAGAACTGAATCTAGGGTTTGGGTTTGATGGCCTAAAAATGTGATTTTTATGTTATGTGTGTACAAGATATGAAGGTATAAGTACAATAGGAAGTGATCAAGTCTTGGTGAGTAAAGATACTCACTTGGATGGTTTAATTGGAGCTTGATCCAAGGAGGAGATGATGGCTTCAATCCACAATTAGTTGTTGCTTGAGATGGAGAAGGTGATCTTGGTGTTGCTTTGGGAGTTGGAGGTTGAAGATGAAGTCTTGACGATGCCCTAGATGAAGCCCTTGAAGTCTTGAGAGGGAGGAGGGATCTTGGTGAAGAGGATTTCTCTTTTGGTGAAGTGAGGAAGAAAGTGGAGTGAAGTGTAAAGGGAAATTATATATATGATTGGGATTTTGTAAAGGGGGTGAAATAAGGTAGATGTGATGGGGGTTTTTGCAAAAAGGGGAGGGGGTGAGGTGTCCCTCACCTGGCCACTTGGCCGGCTATGGGAGAGAGAGAGAATGAGTGGGATTAGATGGAAAGTGAGTGGGAAATGAGGTGGAAATTGGAGAAGGTGGGAAATTGGAAAATTGGGATTTTGGAAAAGCTTTGATTTGTGGAGGAAGGAAAGGAATAGGAAAAGAAAGAAATGAAATGATAAAGAGATATTTTCTCTTGGACCCAAATGAAACTGCTGAATAGACAGATACCCGGGCTAAAGCCAAAGATGTGGAAATCAATTCGGAAAATGCCGGAATCGTCCGAAATTCAAGTATCTCGGATCGACTCGAAATAATTATCAAAAATCAATAATAATATATAAAGACCAATAGTGAAATCCGTTTGAAGAAATACTTTATAGTTTTGAAACTAAAAATCCTGGAATCAGCTACCTACCGACTCCGAAAGAATTTTCATAAAATCATAAAATTCTCAGAAAAAGAATGTAAATAAGAAATATGATTCTCAGTGATTATGTCTAAAGGATCATCATGAAATTCCAAACAATTTGAGAATTAAAAATCCAGGAATCGGTCAGCGGCACTGGCCGACACCGGTTTTGAAGAAATTCATTTTAATTCCAGAAAAATCTAGGAAATCATGGAAAACCTAATATATTGGAAAATAACGTTTAAAACTGAAATCGGTCAAATCTACATATCAGAAAGGCTAGATCGAAGAATATACTATGATCGGGCCCTCGGTTCAGACTAGGGCTGACTCCGAGTCCACGAATCCAAATCCAAGACAAAAAAATCATATAAGAAATTCATAAAACAGCATAAATACAGGAACAAGTCGAAAAAATACGATCGAAAATCTGAATACGCAACTAAGTACGTATTCCGGGAACGGGGTATTACAATCCACCCACCTTACAAAAAATTGCGTCCTCGCAATTTCGTTAAGGGGATAAATTGAACACGAAGGGGACAAGGGCACGAATAAAGGCTTCATAAAACCAAAACAGAGAATAAGATAAACACAAGAAGGACTAGAATGAACAATGATAGAATGACAATGGAAAAATATTAAGAAAGATAACCAACTCAAATACAAGAAATGGGGTAGTGGTTACCATGATATTCTAAGGCTCCTGATCTGGATACTGGTCTTCCCACTCTGCTGCATCGCCTGAGGTCTCTGCTGCCATGAAGTGAACTTGGCCTCTGCCCTGATCTGCTCTGGCTCTCATCCCTCTCTGCTGATGATCATACCGTTGGGGTGGAAATGGAACTCTTCGATCAACAGGTTCAGGGTTCCTCCTCAGTGGTGGCGCTGGAAGTGCTGGAGCTGGACGTGCTGGAGCTGGAAGAGCTGGTCTGACTGGTGTCGTATGCTCAAACTTTCTGTACCGGCAATCCCTGAGTGCATGACCTCTTGCCCCACATGCCAAACATAATCCATTGGCCACCCGACAATCTCTCTTATAGTGTCCGGGCCTGTGGCAGAAATTGCATGTGATCTGAGGAAGAGGAGTTTGGAATGGTCTCTTCATCATCGGGCCCTGGGTTGCCCTATCCGCATCCTCCTCATCCATCAACTCAAAAGGCCTCTTCTTGGCTTGGCTCTTCATCTGATTCTCCTTCTTCTTCTCCAGTCCACGCTCTACTTCTCGAGCTATGGTGAGAACCTCTGAATATGTCTTCAGCTGTTGGGGCATCAAGAATACTTGTAGGTCCATCTGCAATCCCTGCTGAAATCTGCTTGCCCGCTTCTCTTCATCCGTCACCATATACGGGGCAAAGCGGCTCAATCTGAGAAACTCCGCGGCATACTCATCCACGGACTTACTCCCCTGCCGAAGTCTGATGAATTGCTCTTCCATGTCCTTCTGGGCTGTGACAGGGAAGAATCTGCTGTAAAAACTCTTGGAGAAGGTGTCCCAAGTGACAGGCTTCTCCAATCTGGCCTCCTCTGCTAGCCACCAAGTCCTGGCTATATCCTTCAGTTGAATCTTGGCAACCTCAACTTGGTTCTCCTGTGGAACTCTGGCTGCATTCAGCAAGTCTGAAGTGTCGGTCAGCCATTGCTCAGCCTCCAAGGGTTTCTCTCCACCCGTGAATATGGCTGGCTGCAGCCTCCTGAAGTCTGAAATGTTCCCCAGCCTCTGCTCCTTAGGTGCTGCTATCTCTTGCCGGAGAAGCTCGGTCTGCTGTTGCTGATTCTCCATCATCATCTGGATCACCCTCAGTATATCCACATTCTCTCCCGCTGCTCCATTCGATGCTGGTCCAGAGTTGCTGCGACCCGATCTCCTCTCCATACTAGGATGGCTAAAGATAACTGGAAGGAGTTGGAAAAATGGAAGGATTTCAGGATATGAAGGAAGAAATCTAGGAGGACTAAATGTAGAATCAAGAAGGACTAGATAACTTTGTACATTGTAGTTGGCAATAGCAAACTACTAGAATTTGCCACTTGCTTGTACTATAGGTGGGAGAGCCTAAGCTCTGATACCAACCTGTAACACCCCGATTCCACGAATACGGGGACGTCACTGCGACGTATATAAGTAGGTCAGAGAGTGCCCCCACGTATATACGCTAAGCATAAAGTACAACAAGAAAGGATCAGAGTGCAACACAAAGCGTGGTATACACACATATGCCAACATAAAGGTACAGACACAAGTCATCACAGTATGATAAACATTACATATTACATATGTCTTTTATCATAACAAGTCCAAAAGTCAAATATACAATAAGAAGACAAAATGCTCACGAGTAG
Source organism: Agave tequilana (assembly GCA_038442645.1). Lineage (NCBI taxonomy): Eukaryota > Viridiplantae > Streptophyta > Magnoliopsida > Asparagales > Asparagaceae > Agave > Agave tequilana. Next base: position 35,362 of record JAVJIF010027674.1, on the reverse strand, counting down.
GATGAAGATCCCGTGAGTCAAAAGGAGTCAGGTGCAAGGAACTGGAGCTAAGATGCCTGCTCGCTAAGGAGAGCTCGATCTACGGTGGACAACTCCACTTCGATCCAAGCTCCGGAATCTGAATATGCAAATCCAAGGAATCAAGACATATAACAATAAATGAGCTACAGCCAAGTGGCTAAGAGACATGAATAGGGGTTAGAACACAAGTATGGAATATAAGGACAGGTATTAACATAATCATAAAACGGAAAATACAAGTAAAGCTGATTACAAGCAAAAGTGATTGTATATGCTTAAGTCACGGTCCCATGAGACTAATACATCGAGGGAATAATCCAAACAAGGAAACCCTGATCTATATACCGTTATCTCATGCCACGGTAATCCCAAGCATATAGAATCAGAGTTGCAAACCATATGATAGTCAAAAAGGAATGCATAACAAGAATGACAAGGATCATGACAAGATCAAAACCGGAATCATCACTGGAATCATAACAAGTAAAGTAGGAGTCACAATATAACATGAGTCATAACAGGGACTATGACATGAAACAATAATCATAACAATAACCATAATTGGGCCTATTATTATTATTACTCGTCTGACCCATATATCTCGGTATGTGTCTCGGTATCGATCCCAACTCACATACATCCATATATAAGAAAGTCGAGGGTCGTTGTCGGAAGTAGATGGAGAACTGATAACACTTCTTATAGTAGTTTCCATACACCTGGAACCGGTTTGGAGGCCCAAGTCCCCCTAACAGTCATCTAATGTGGGCCCAAGGTCCCACTAACAGTTATCTACTATATTTCGTCCCCCTACTATAAGCCAGGTATCATTCCGGCATCCATCACTTCCACCCATACCCCATACAAGTTGTAGCTTATTAAGGATTATCAGTTTACGGGAATAAGTGAACATAACAGTAATAGCCCTACAGATTCAAGAGGTGGCCCCCACAGATTCAAGAGGTGGCCCCCACCGTGTGGTGTGGCACTTTGTTCCATGTGGCACTTTGCTCTGAGGGAAAGGATTCTAGAGGTGGCCCCCACCGAGTATGGTGTGGCACTTAGTTCCATAAAACAAGGCAGGGTTCCCGTAAACACGATAATCATAAAGTCAAGTGTATCATGCTTGGTTTAAGAGATAGCATGACAAGGTGGTAATATATAACAAGCAATAAAACATAACGAAGAATTAATAATTGGCCGGGTCACTCATGACCTAACAAGAGGGTCTAACAAGGTAGTGGCATATCAGTTGGTCAGGTGATAACATATTAGGTGTCATGTGATATACATGTGTTAAAAGGAAATAGATAACTGACAAGGCTGTATTAAGGTAAGGCAAGTGGAAACATAGAAACAACTTAGGGTTCAACGACCTCAAGGGTCTGCCACGCATGCTATAAAATAAGGAAGCAATAGTATCACGGCAAGGTACAAGTATAAGAATGAAACAAGCAATTACAGGGCAATACATAAACATAGAATTATGGAGTAACTAGAAGTAATATACACCAAGTAACGAGTCATGAAGCACTGTATACAAATACCTGAACCAAGCATAAGATCCAAAGTTTAGATAGGAATCAACTATAACAATCAGACAAGGTTAGTCGACTAGGTCAAGAGAGTAGTCGACTAATAGAAGGGTTAGTCGACTAACAGTAGGGCACAGTCGACTAAAACTGTGTAACAGAGAGTTGGGTTTCTGATTCAGGAAATGTTAGTCGACTAGGGTCAAGGGAGTAGTCGACTAATAGAAGAGTCAAGTCGACTAACAGATACCTAAGTCGACTAAGTCTGTGATACAAAAAGTTGGGGTTTTCTGGTTCAGGAAGGGTTAGTCGACTAGGTGGATTCAGGAGTCGACTAATAGTGGTTTCCAGAGAGTTGAGATTTGTTTCCAGGGAAGATTAGTCGACTAATATTTGGGGTAAGTCGACTAATACTGTGTTTTCCAGAAAAGTTAAGTTTCAGCTAAGTGTTCTAGTCGACTAGCTCCTAAGTTAAGTCGACTAATCGTGGTCGTGAGCAGAGTACAGAACTGAATCTAGGGTTTGGGTTTGATGGCCTAAAAATGTGATTTTTATGTTATGTGTGTACAAGATATGAAGGTATAAGTACAATAGGAAGTGATCAAGTCTTGGTGAGTAAAGATACTCACTTGGATGGTTTAATTGGAGCTTGATCCAAGGAGGAGATGATGGCTTCAATCCACAATTAGTTGTTGCTTGAGATGGAGAAGGTGATCTTGGTGTTGCTTTGGGAGTTGGAGGTTGAAGATGAAGTCTTGACGATGCCCTAGATGAAGCCCTTGAAGTCTTGAGAGGGAGGAGGGATCTTGGTGAAGAGGATTTCTCTTTTGGTGAAGTGAGGAAGAAAGTGGAGTGAAGTGTAAAGGGAAATTATATATATGATTGGGATTTTGTAAAGGGGGTGAAATAAGGTAGATGTGATGGGGGTTTTTGCAAAAAGGGGAGGGGTGAGGTGTCCCTCACCTGGCCACTTGGCCGGCTATGGGAGAGAGAGAGAATGAGTGGGATTAGATGGAAAGTGAGTGGGAAATGAGGTGGAAATTGGAGAAGGTGGGAAATTGGAAAATTGGGATTTTGGAAAAGCTTTGATTTGTGGAGGAAGGAAAGGAATAGGAAAAGAAAGAAATGAAATGATAAAGAGATATTTTCTCTTGGACCCAAAATGAAACTGCTGAATAGACAGATACCCGGGCTAAAGCCAAAGATGTGGAAATCAATTCGGAAAATGCCGGAATCGTCCGAAATTCAAGTATCTCGGATCGACTCGAAATAATTATCAAAAATCAATAATAATATATAAAGACCAATAGTGAAATCCGTTTGAAGAAATACTTTATAGTTTTGAAACTAAAAATCCTGGAATCAGCTACCTACCGACTCCGAAAGAATTTTCATAAAATCATAAAATTCTCATAAAAAGAATGTAAATAAGAAATATGATTCTCAGTAATTATGTCTAAAGGATCATCATGAAATTCCAAACAATTTGAGAATTAAAAATCCAAGAATCGGTCAGCGGCACTGCCGACACCGGTTTTGAAGAAATTCATTTTAATTCCAGAAAAATCTAGGAAATCATGGAAAACCTAATATATTGGAAAATAACGTTTAAAACTGAAATCGGTCAAATCTACATATCAGAAAGGCTAGATCGAAGAATATACTATGATCGGGCCCTCGGTTCAGACTAGGGCTGACTCCGAGTCCACGAATCCAAATCCAAGACAAAAAAATCATATAAGAAATTCATAAAACAGCATAAATACAGGAAACAAGTCGAAAAAATACGATCGAAAATCTGAATACGCAACTAAGTACGTATTCCGGGAACGGGGTATTACAACCATCATCAAAAGGACATCGGTTTATTTTGGCCATAACCGATTACTTCTCCAAATGGGCTGAGGCCATTCCTTTGAAGGAGGTGAAGTCATCTGATGTGATCAAATTTGTTAAACATCATGTCATTTACCGTTTTGGGGTACCTCGGCGAATCGTCCATGACAATGGACCCCAGTTCGTCAGTCAGGCTTTCCAAAGGTTCAGCGCTAAGTTCAGAATCCAGAGTGTATCCTCAACGGCATACTATCCCGCCGCTAATGGTCTCGCAGAAGCTTTAAACAAAACCATCGGCAAACTTCTCAAGAAATTCGTCTCGAAAAGTCAGCGTGATTGGGACGACAAGTTAGGTGAATGCTTATGGGCCTATCGCACAACTGTTCGAACCCCAACTAAAGCTACGCCATTTTCTTTGGTATATGGGTGTGAAGCCGTGCTTCCACTGGAAATCCAAATTCCGTCTCTACACGTCGCCTTGACAGCGGAGATGACAAAGGAGGAGAAGCATCGACAGCGACTCCAAGAATTAGAGGCCTTGGATGATAAACGTCTGCAGGCCCAACAACAGATCGAGCTCTACCAAGCCCGGATTACCAGAGCCTTCAACAAGAAAGTTAAAGTGTGAACTTTCAAGAAAGGTAACCTTGTCTTAGCCGTCAGAAGACCTATGGTGATGACACATAAGACAAAAGGAAAATTTCAGCCCAAATGGGAGGGACCATTTGTAGTAGAGTCAGTCTACTCAAATGGATCATATCGCCTCATAACCTCAAATGGCGATACACTCATGATGCCGATCAATGGCAGATTCCTGAAGAAGTACTATCCTTAATAGTACTCCTCCTTTGATCAAGTTAACAGTACACCTCTGATCAAAGCTCCAGACCTAAGAAAAGTTTCTTTCCTTCGCTAGACCATAAGCTAATCGGGCACTGGCTGCACCATGATGCATGATGTAAATATTGAGAAAGAAACTTGGGTTCTAATATTCCTATCTTCATTAACATCCGACGCCTCCGACGGCTAAGGACAGAGGAAAATGTTGGCTTCTTAGCCCAACATAAGTCTTCGACAACTCATCATGCTGAGGGGAATAGCATGGCTAGCCCAACTCAAACGGTAGTTGGTAAGGCACCTCAAATCCGTTGATAGCTGAGGGTTTGCTAAAAATCCTAAGTGGATGTAGTTCCACCCTCTCCTCCAAAATCCCTTACCAATTCTCATACACATAATGGTAGGTCTACAAAATATAATCATTGCTAGGTTAACACTATACCTCTGGTAATGAAAATTTTCAATACTCCCTATCAAGTACAAACCTTACTTGTTAACCCTATATGGAGTAGCAAACCTTCAAATTTGTCAGGTTAACACTATACCTCTGGCACTTCAAACTTCACTTGTCAGTTCTCATCAATAGAATGGCAGGCCCTCAAATTGCTCGTATCGTAAACCAATTTTTGTCAAGTTAATACCACACCTCTGACAAATTACTATTAAGTAAACATTACACTTCTAACGGTAATCAAGTTGCTACCAAGTTCAATGTTAAACCTCTGACAGCCATTTTTCCCTCAGACTTCCATATCGAAGCTGAAATGAACGATGCTAAGTTTAATACTACACCTCTAGCGTCCAAGTCATTGCTAAGTTTAACAATACACTTAAGGCCATGACTTTCCCTCGGACTTCCTTGTCAAAGTCGAGATGACCAATGCCAAGTTTAAAATTACACCTCTAGCATTACCCTCGCTGCTAAGTTAAACATCACACCTATGGTAGCGATACTTTCAGTTTTCCCAAATAAAACTGAAAGGCTTTTGAGTCAAGTTAATATCACACCTCTGACTCACATTCTTGTCAAGGTAACATCACACTTCTGACAAGACTACATTCAACCCGTTAAGTTAATATCACACTTCTAACGGTAAAAACTTTCCTAGATCCCCCGCGAATCTAGTCTCACTTGTTATTCTCCCCAACAGAACAACAAGTCTACCTAAAAATATTGTTAGGTTAACATTACACCGTTAACAGTGTTTTCATTAGGTCCCCAGCTGATTTTAATCACGTTAATTCCTAACCTCTGATAAAAGCTCATCTTCCCTGGGAGTACAAGTTCCACCTGTCACTTTCCTTTATAGAGTGGCAGGTCCACAAAAATTATCCCTTGTCAAGTTAATATCACACCTCTGACAGCATTGTTGAGTTCCTGAAATAGGATCTCTCTCTACAAAATTTGACTTATTAAAATTATCATCATAATTTTGACAAGTCAAAGATTCTTTGCTTCTATTCGTCTGACTTAAAAAAAAGGAGTTCAAGACAATAGAAGGAAAAAAAGTGTCACTTTTATTTATATCCAACATATGAAAGTGATACAAAACGCTCTCTTATACAATAAGATTGAGTGTTACAATAAAGGAGAACAAAGAAGTCCCTCTCTCTCAAAGGTTGCACTCACTCCTTGGAGCTTCTCACCATTCCAAGTACAAGATGTTCAGAAGGGCGCCAAAGATGGATTGAGCACTGTGATACGTTTGGAGGCTGATTACGTCACCATGCATGGCGTGAACATCGAAAGAGTCCATTGTTGATCAAGAACAATGGTGTTTCTTGATGTCGAAGGCAGCAGAACCTTCTGATTTCGCCTGACCAACCGATGTGGGCTATGATCCTTCGTTGATGAACATCTCCACCACCAGAAAGTCATCCAATGAGCGTGGAGCTTTCATCGATGCCACTTCTGGGGTAAGTGAAGGGAGAATCCAAGACCATACCCACCACTATATCCACCGCCATACTCACTCTGACCATGCCATGCCAAGAAGCATGACCAGTGCATTGAATCCAAAGAGATCTTGGCGGGTGTCAGATCCTCGTCTCCCAAGAACAGGAGCCATGACTTCTTCTCCAGTGGTCGACCATCGAACAAGTTCGCTGGCCGAAATATTCTCCCAGGGGCCCAGCGAATATGAAAAAGGATGATTAAGCCTACTTGCGAGAAGCAAACAAAAATTAGAAGATCTGAAGCTTAGTATACTTCAACAGAAGAACTAAGTGACAGACACAGCTATTGCTGAAAACTTTAGACGCAGGAATGGCCCGCGTAGCGAACCAAAATTCTACGGCGGCAGAAATAGACGCGACCAAAGTTGTGATACACACAGATTCGAACGCAGTCTAGTTTTGCACCCGCGTCTAAAGTATGAGACGTGAAGAGAATCAGACACGAAAATTGCCATCTCCCTGTTTGATAAACAGGGGTTGCTAAATTCAGGCCTGAAACCTTCGATCTGAGTTGAAATTCTTCTAAGTCAACAGCCTCAGACGCGAGCTCTGTAAGAAAAGCTCGCGGTCCAGATGTAAAAATCTATTATACTCGCGTCCAGATGATTCTGAGTCAGAGTTTACACACAATCAATGTGCACTTCATCTGAAGTCTCAATGGAGCAACTTCCAAATGATGGGCGCACCAGTTAGATTTCAGGAGAAGGTCAAGAAGATGAATCTCTTAAGAGAGAGCAAAACTGAAACCCAGTGGGCTGAAAATTTCATGGCAAACCAGAAAGTCATACCCACAGAATAACCCATTGAGGGTTGAACTTTCTGCATCAAGGCGCGATATGAAAGGTGCTCAAAGAGACGCTTTTTGATCTTGAAATCACTTGACAGTGATAATTTTCCGGAGAGATTAAACAGAAGCATGAAAGCTCTGGGTCATCGTCGTCCATGGGGGCAAATCCCAGATAAAGTCCTTGAAGGAAGAAGGTGGAATCTCTCAGAGCGCTCGCTCTCGAGAGAAAACAGTCTAAGCAATGGACTGTTAAAAGTAGGGGGTGAGGCCTATTTATAGGCAACCTATAAAGCCCATAATTAATGGCTTGCTAATCAGAACCGTCAGCCTTAATTCCCGCACGAATGTCAAAACCCAATAAAGGGCGACGCGTGGACTGTCGCTTCGGGAAGCATCGAAGACGCAAGTCTCCAACCGCCAGCGCCGATTTGGCATTTAAAAGCATTAATGCCTAAACCCAACGAAGGGCTGACGCGTGGACTGCCGCTTCGGGAAACATCGGATGATGCGAGTCCCCAATCAACAACGTCGACTTGACATTTAAAGATCTAAGGAAATCTTTATGACAAGCTGCATGTAACGCCTGGGAAGCTGCACCAAACGCAGGCCCGAGAGCCGCGTCCAGGAACTGGCATCCCTTTGCGAATTCGAAAAACGGCGACTGCGTCTCTCGAAGCGGTTCAGAACTGCGTCCCCTCAGCAAAAAGGGACCCATTCTGGGGGTCGCATATTGAAATCATATAAAATTGGAAAGCTGCGTCCCGAGACTTGTGTCTACAACAGAGAAGGCCTATGTCATTCACAGAGACGTGTCTCCACTAAGACAGTGTCGCGTCCTCATATCTATGCGTCAGTTTTGGAGGAGCATAAAACTTCGTCCTCACTGCATCCTGAATTCTGCATTTGGGTAGAGTTAAGGGCTGCGTCCAGGGAGCCGCGTCCTTCCATAACCAAAACCGCGTCTTTCACGCAAGCTTGAACGACGTCTCAATTAACAGGTCAGAGTTGCGTTTCCCAGGACCGCGTCTCCCCTATAAATCAGGGCCACGTTCGCCCAAGAACTCAGTCCTACCTGAGTTTATTATTCACAGCCAGTCAAGAATCACAGTCAAAGACTGCAGCTAAGAAATTAGATTCATCTACAGTGGAACAATGAAGATGGAGCAAAATTTCAAAAGGCTTTTATTATTTGAGCCAAAAATGATAAAAGTAATACGAACACTCTTGATGAATCGAGTGTTCTTTTCTTTACAAAAAAAAGAGGAGGCTAATAATCTTGATTAGCCAAAGAACGGATTTGTTCTCGGAAGCGATATATCTCGTGCTGACGCGCTTTCTCAGCCTCTATGAGAGCTTGGACCCGCAACTCCTCCTCGGATAAGAATCTCCTCGCAGCCAGCTGCGCTCGTAGAGATTCCAATCTGGAGGAATGAGTGGAGAGGTTTTCTTCAACCTGCGTCCTGGCAGCTTCCAGCTCTTCCAGCTTCTTCCTGGCAGTGGCAAACTTCTGCTCATTGATTGCAATCAAGGCCTTTGCCTTGGCTATGGTGGCCCGAGCACTGATAATAACCTGCTCTGCGCTCTGCATGACGAGTTCAGATTCCCTTGAATCGCCAATCAGCCTTTGATGGTCAGCCTGAAAATGTTGGAGATGGCGGGTCTCTTTAGCTATTTATTCCTCCATCTCCTTCCGCTCTTGTTCTTGAGCAGCCAGAAGCCTATGCAAGGTTGCCCGGGCCTCGTGTACTGAACCAGCGTCTTCCAGAGACTTAAGCTCTTTCAAGTCACTTCCCAACTGCTCCACCAGCATAAGGCATGCCCTAGCCTGCGAAGGACCTCCAGTATGACCAATGTTCTCGATCAGATTTTCGAGAAGCACTCGGGCAAATTTGAAAGAACTGCCCCCATAAAGGATGAGGTCAATGCATGATCGCATAGAAGCAAAGAAGTACTGCACCATTTGACGTGTCAGTTCTTTCATGATATCACCGGTTGGGGAGAATTCTGCTGATGTGCTCCCTGATCCCCTTTCTATCACAGGGCAAGGGATGGGAATCAATTCGTCCCGTGCAGGAGTAGGGTCAATGACAGGTGCGACAGAAGCTGAGATGGTCGCCGGCACTTCTGGCGCAGTTACTGTCGTAGCAACCTCCATGATGACTGAAGTAGCCGCAAACCTGACCTCTTCGGAGCCCTCGGTCGAGGCTTGAATTGTACTACCTTCTGGGTCGACGCTGGCCGCAAGATCCTCTGCCTGAGCTCCCTCAGCGCTCTCTGCAAATCATCAAAATGTTAACCATGACAGTAAAAGGAAAATATTCAAAGCCTCAATATTTTCTTACCAAGCTGAGGATTCAAAGATGGCGAATTCCTGGGCGAATCTTGTAGGGTTGAGGTCTCCCCGACTTCAATAATTGCCCTCTCTTGAGGTATTTCAGTAGCAAGAGCCTCAACGTCCTCCTGCTGGGCCAGCTCTTGTATCATTTCCTCGATATGGGAGGAAGTCGCAGCCTCGCTGTCCACGGCCAGCCCTGCAGCATAAAGTTAAAGGGAAAAACGTCAGAACCTTTTCCCTAGTTAAAAGGGAAACCGGGTCAAAAAGGCAAAGAAAGTACCTTCAGCAGGAGCAATTGCCGCCAGTGGCGACGCCGTCACCGGATCACACCCATGTATTTCTTCCTCCGAAATATGTGAGAATTTACTCAGATCTGGAAGAGCGGGTTCATCGCCAAAATTGACTTCATCACCTGAATAATGTTCATCCTCCTCGGACGATGAAGACGACAGCGCAACACAAGAGGCCTCGGCAATCGAGGCCTTACCACCAAGTACCTCGGTAGTGGGACTGGGATTGACTACCCTCGAGCTGGGCATCAATACAGCAGGAGATCCAGGCTGTGGTGCCTCATCTCTCCTCTCTTGAGCTGAAGAAGACCCTGGCTGGGTTGAGACCCCTGGAATCTTAACATCATCCCTTCCCACCAGGTCAGCCTCAAGTTGCTCAGCCTCATCAGTTACAGTGGGATCATCAGCAAGCTCCCCTTCTTCTAAAATCGTGGGACCCCTGCTGCGCAATCCACGAGGGCGAACAAGGGGGGTTTCGTCTTCCTCCTCCTCTTTCTCCCTCTGCCCTTCAACACCAGAAGGGACGGCCTCAGGCATTGAAGTTTCAGCCCCTGAGTCTTTCCTAGCCTTCTTCGGGGCAGGCTCAGCCTGGAGAGTAGCGCCATGAGGACGTTTAGGCACCGCCTGTCGACGCCTTCTAGCAGGCTGCTCCCTAAGTGTTGCTGCTCTCGGCTCCACCCCTGTCTCCCCTCTGGCCTCTTTCTTAGCTGCCTGGTATTCATCGATGCCACACATGCGTTTGTTGGAGGCCAACTTGCTCTCATAAGACGCATTAATGCTCTTGATGCAAGAGCGATCCATTGAATAGCCAGGTATCTTGCTAGCCTGGAAGTACCAAGTACAGAAACTAAGGCTTGCATAACAGTTTGGCGTCTTGTGAGGCAAGCTAAAAAGAGCTTTTGTCCCCCCAGCCACGCTGTAATACTAGGCCCGAGCACCTTCGAATAAATTCCACTGAAGGCAAGTTGGGCGTTAGGGTTGCCGACATACAGTTGATCGTAACCGAACTATTGGGAAAAACGATTCGACATATAAGCTCAATTGTGCATGAGTTCTCTTGCCGGAAGAGCAGATACCCGGGCCGAATGTTAATAAGCCACCAGAAGATTCCCGATGGCAACCTCGTGAAGTCGTCCGGACCTTCAAGGTCAGCAAATTTATCCCCATAAGATGCACCAGTAATATCGGGAAGCAGCGGTTGAGATGATAATTTGAAACGTTCAGAATACATTTCCGAAGGTAGAACGTATAGAAGTGGGACCAGCTCGAGCTCTCCAGCCTCTGCACAAAAGGGACAAACCCTTCGGATTGAGACACCGGCGTCATTAGTGAAGGGCAGTGCATCACGTACCAAGCCATTAGGTACGTATAGGGAAGCTCGATCCGTGGGTTAGGGGTCTTTACTCTCGGCCTCCCCTCCGAGTCAACCTCCGGTCTACCTTGGGAGTCGATGATGGCCTTCACTTTGCACAGGCTCTGAGTCAGGGCCCGTAGTCCACTTTGGATTCCAGCCACCATTGCTGGAAGGAGGGCGATGGATCTACCATAGGCCAACAGGACCGCCGGATACACCACGTCGGCAACAATTACTTCATGCGGCAGTGTCGGCACTACACAGCGCTTCAACCACAGCATGAGAAAGCCCGCCAGTAATGCCCGGTCAGAAATGGGGACCCGGGCTTGATGATGGAAACTTTCAAAAATCATGTCAGGTTTGAAAGTGTCTTCATTCGACTCTGTGGTATAAGAACTCACAGAGGCATCAATCCTCTCGGTGATTTCTTCGTCGGTGTTAGGGGCCAGAATGGTCACCGAGTGATCTTTCTCAGCTACACCGTTGAACAGGTAGCTCGCCCAAGACATCTGCTAAACTCCCCTGGTCCTCCAGGAGGTTATTTGACCGCAGATATGGAAGTGACACAGCACTTCCCAGTAGGTCTCATATATCTGAGGGCACTCTTTCCTCAAAAGATGAAGCTCCTCAGAAGTGGGAACATATTCTTCATATAGGGCGTCTCCTATGACCAGCCCCGAAACTTCATATAGTTCATGCAGGGCAAGCCCTATTTCTCCGACCGGGGTGAAGAATGTCCCCGTCAAAGGGTTGTAGTGCTCCAGGATTCCATAAAAATTGTGGGAACTTTGCGGGATACCATACTTTATAGCCCTACCGCATGATGCAATCCCACTTGTTCCAACAGACCTCCAAGTTCAGCGAGGACAAAGCCCACCATCTTGCCCCACCAGACTTTGTCGGAGGAATGGACCCACCCGAGCGGGCGGAAGTCACCTGGAAAATCACCCCTTACCTTCATGAATTGATTGATGAAGGTAGTGCTGAGCTGAGGAGTTTCCCCTACTGGGTACTCAGACCTGAGTAATCCAGGAAACAAGCCAAAAACTTCCTTCCTGTGTCCACCAGGGTGTACCTTTCTGGCGCCCAGTATGCCGAGAGAGACACTGGGGACAGATCGGGTAAGCTCTCATTCCATTGCCCGGTGGACAGACATGTGCTGGAGATAGGATAAGGGATACATTCTCTCCATATTTGGAAGAAAGAATTTCCTCCCCCTATTTGGCGAAGCCACTTATAATCGCCGTCATGCAAGATGCTACCATCCTCGCCAATGTTGTCCCCAAAGAAGAAGACGGGTTTCTTTAACGGAATACGTGAATCCGTCTCAAAATCTGCGTCGGTCATGATTTCCCGGAAGGTCCTCATGTCGACCTTGGAGATCTTCTCCCTTCGCTCTTTCGACTTGTCGGTAGTCACAGGAGCAGTCTTCCGCAACACGAAGGTTAGATTGCGGTCAGCACCACCTACGTGCCCGAAGTGACACTTTTTGGAGAGAGGGTCGGAGGAATATCGTACTACAAAAGAGAATAATACTTGATCAGAAAGAAAATGATCAAGTGTTTACAACTCGAATGCAGAAATGAACCCAGATGCGGAGATCATCAAAATCTGCGTCCAGATCCAAAGATCGCGAGGCTAGCATGGAACCCGCATTTTGAAAGTCCAAGACTTATGAAAAAATTCTAAGTATTGGACTCAGACGCGAGATTCATGAGGACCAGCATCCGATTTCACAAGACGCAAGAGTCATAAGAAATCTGCGTCTGAATCTTTCACACTTAGAAATATTCTAAGTGTTGAACCCAAAACGCAAGGCTCATTGGGGCCCTGTGTTCAACAAAGCAGACGCAGATTCGAGCAGATAAAAGAAGTAGAGGTCATCAAACCTGCGCCCTGTTGAATCGACTCAAAAACTGCGCCTGATAATTAAACACGGGCTTGAGCCCGCGTTGGTGGTTCATATTCAAAAGGAATTTCAGAGTTAAATGAACTCTGTAAACCCCTTTTAATGGCGGAAATCAAGCCCGATGGCTTTTTATACCTGAAAGAGGGGTTTCCTGCATGGAGAAACCGCCCATTTGAGTCTCAGGAATGATGGCCTTTGAAGACGAAGCAGTATGCTTGGCCTTTGGTGCCATTGTGATCGAGGATCCGATGTTAGATGAAGGAAACGAGAACAAAGAAAGCTCCTTTCTCAAACCCTAACAGATGAACACGAAGACGAAGAAGAGTCTAATGATGACTCTTGAAGGACTGTTGCCTTTTATAGGCACAGTGATTCGCAAAGATACCCGGCGCTTGGCTCGACGCCTAATCACCGCCTGACGCGTGGACAACGGTTTAAATGCAGCGTGAAGTTCGCACGCCAAAAAGAGGATGTCCCCTCAATTCAACAGGATACGTGGCAACATACTCATGGCACGGATTCGCATCCAACAGTCGTGTCTTCATCTCTAAAGACGCGTCCCTCCAGTGGACGCATCTTTTGACACGGCCAGAGTCGCGTCCGAAAAGCCGCGTCTTCATTCTAAAAGACGTGTCCCTCCAAAGATCGCCTCTTCAACTAGGCCAAAGTCGCGCCTACTTCATAGAGCGAAAGCTGCGTCTTCATCCCAAAAGATGCATCCCTACAAGAGGCGCGTCTTTAAAGCAGTACTACCCCTGCGTCCACAGAACTGGCGTTCAGTCCTTACTTCTGCAATTCAGTTCAAAAGTACACTGGCACAAGCAGACAACTGTCCACCCCTGTCTCAAAGTACACCAACGGCAAACTCAAAGCACCGGGAAGGTTTAGACTGTGTATCTAGACACTCAACACGATCAATTTTAGCGGCTTCAAAGAGTTCCACAGTACACTCACGAAGACCATACTCCAAATAAGATCAAGCCTGGAGCATTGTCAGTCCAGTCTTAAGGGTGAACTCAGCTAGAGTCCAAAGTATTTCGAAATCCGTCCCAGCTAACTGTGGAATGTCGAAAACTTTGGAGGGGGTTCTGTAGGCTGTCTAAAGTTCACTAGAAGACAAGTCACCAAAAAGCAGAGTTCCAAACTCCAGACGCAGGGCTAATCATGACCATCATCTCAGCCAGCACTGCAGCACCAAGGCACGAGGGTCGAAACCCGCGTCTCAGCATCACTGCAGCACCAAGGCGCGCAGGTCGAAACCCGCGTCTCAGCAGCACTGCAGCATCAAGACGCAAGGGTCGAAACCCGCGTCTCAACCAGCACTGCAGCACCAAGGCGCGTGGCTCAAAACTCGCGTCTCAGTTATAACTTCCCTCGTTATGGGGTCAATCACCACCCACATAATGAGAAGTTAACCCCCATTGTGGAGTGTTTTTAGGGGGCACGTTCACCCCTGAAACCTCTATAAATAGCCCCGTTGCTATGGAGAAAGGGTCGGTCAATTAGAGCTTGACTTGAGAGCTTCCACAGAGAAGGAAAGAGAGTCCAACTCTTCAAGTAACTTGCTGCGTACAAGTTAATCTTTGCCTATAATCTCTTTGAGATTTCTGGTCGACAGAGCTGTATTACTCCATCCGCCATCCGAAAAGAAGATCCCCAAAAGTTCTTGACGTTCACCCCGGTCAACGGAAAACAAGATTCACTTTCCACCGCCACCTGAAAACCCAGCATTAAACAAAAGGAGGATTCAAGATTCAATACCCTCTCTCCCTTGTAGTCGGAGTATAAGTCCGTTGTAATCTTTCAATTGATTCAAGGAAACTTTACACGAATTTTTCTCCCACCAAACAGATATAGCCACAAACACAATAGTGTCACTAATAACTGGTAACTGATACAGATCTCTACCAACTCCTATAAACTCTAAACACATCATATGATCACCAACAAATAATCTCACCAATAACTGATAAACTGATAACTGTTATCTGATAACTCTGAAATACAAGATCACCGATATCGACTAGGTCACTATCATAATAACTCAATCTCTATTCATTGAAGTAATCAATAACTAAACATGAAGCACATGGTATATCCTCGAGATCAACAAGTCAACACCTACTGAAATCATAACGAAGTAGGGAATCATCCTCAAACAACTTATGGTCTAGAATATCTACTTCTGATACTCAACATCAACAAAATATTATCTAAATAGATCTCAAATACTTACAACTATAAATCCAGCTACGTCAAACCTATCTTAATGAGTTCAAGATCCGATATAAAGAATGTAAATTCTAGATCAACTCTAACTCAAGATCAATCCAAATCACAATCTAACTAAAACAGTTACATCTAAATACTGATCAATATCCAATGTAAATAACATAAATCTCAGTTCAACCCAAACTCCAACTAAGTCTATATACTGATTCAAGCATCAAGAAATCCAATCTCTTAGTAAATTAGCATCAAGAAATCCAATCTCTTAGTAAAGTAACATCATAACAAGTCCGTCATCAATACCCGAATGAATCATCACCTAAGTTATTACCAAATGAAAGAATAACAAGTCTGAGAAGTACTCTACATGAAACAAGTCATCTGTCCTCAAATATGAACTGGGGCAACTAACCAGTGGATCGAAATGAGTCACTGTCTAAGGTACATCAAAACTAGGCCTAAGCCAACAAGGACAAAATACCAACACATGAAATGACGTTGATACAAGATCCTATCAACTATATAACTAAAGTGAACAATCATAGGTGTCTCATGAAGTGGTACAAATAATTAAACTGGTAAAATATAACAGAAAGTCACATAAAATGATAAGTGCAACATGTAAATACATACTGACAACGGTAAATAAGGTAATGCAAAAGAACGAACACTCACCTGAAATGACGCAGTTTCGGAACTGAATCGCCGTCTGGTCTTCACTGCATGAACCGGTACTGATCTACGGATCATCCCATGGGTCGGTCTTCGGATTGCCTATGTATCGGGTCCACAACGGCACGAGTTTAGATCGGGTCCGGGTCTCCTGCAGCGGTCCGGATCTCACCAAACGAATCCGAAACACTGCAACACGCAGCCAAACACATGAATTGACATAAATATACCCTCGTGCACGTATACACTCCTCAATATACACGCATAAACATACGTGTACACCCGCATATATATACGTACACAAGCATACGCAACAATACATATATATAAACATGCCTACATATTATATACTTACATATATACTAATGCATAATTACACATATACCTATACACATTAATTTAATACATACATATCCAAATTAATAAATACCTACTATTAACTATAAATACCTATACATTAATTAATTCACATCCATGTATTCATATACATCATGCATACACATGCATGCATATCACCACTCACGTACACACCAACACACATTTAATTAAAGTTCTCAATTATTACAACTTCACCCTTACACAAATAAATACACTAACCTCGAGCCGATTTGCGGCGCACCGACGGAGGATCTGGCGGAGGCCTCCGGGGCCGCGGAGGGTGTCGTTGGATAGAGCATTTCGCCATGAAGGGCGTGGGTGCGTTCGCGCCCGCCTACGGTGATCCACGGCGATCCACGGAGAGCCGAAAAATGGCTTCCCGTACACAATATAAACCTTTTCAGCCTTGTCAAATCCAAATTTAGAGCCAAAATAAAATGCAACCACAATTAGCCATGCATCACTACGCACAGCCACCAAGGATAACCAATCTTTTTCTTGCATCCCATCTCTTGCGAAGTTGATGCCCAATGCAGGCTCAGGAAGTTCTGGACGAACCTATTCTGCAAGTAAAGTAGCTTCCCAATTCTCATTGGGCAATCCATGAAGGCATAAATTTTCCTTATCTGGGTCGCACTGTTGCATCGGTAGTGAGCGTCCTTATCATGCCCGCCCTCCTTCCTTTGTAATCCCTGAAGACCTCCTCCACAGACCGCAGGTTGTACTGGGCCGAGCCTCTGTCCATGGCTGACGACGGGGACACGGAGGGGATCCGGGCTCGAGGCTTGCCTGATGAAGAGGTTGCGGCGGCTGCGTTGATGCGGCAACATAAAGGGGGATGCGCACAGGTGGGGGAAGTTTGTGGAGAAGGCTCTCGGCCTGGCTGTCGTGGATGGCTCCGAGGAGGAGATTGCACTCCAACGGGCTGCTGGGGACTGCCGTTGGTGAAGGGGGTGCTCCGGCGGAGTTCCGGCGATGAGGAGGAGCACACGGGGAAGGAGGGAGGCGGCCTGGACCTTGCTGCGGCTGCTGATGTTGCTTGACGCTGTTGGGGGAGTTGCGGCTGGATGGGAGGAGATGCACACGGCCACGCGGTGGCGAAGCTCGGCAATGGAGAGAGGTGGAATCTCTGGCTGCGCAGCGCTGTGCGTGTGTCTCGCAAGGGGCTGCCGCCCGCGCTCGTCGGAGATTGCTCCGGGGTTCGGTGGTTGGAGGCCCGGGCCATGGAGAGAGCTCCAACAATGGCATGGGGAGGTGTGATGCCGGCCACAGGGGGCTAGATGCATGGCTTGGTTTTGGAGTTGCCGACCTTGGGAGACTTGGGGATGTTGTTGTGTTGCCGTGGAGGAGCGAGAAGCAACGAAGGGGAAGATGGGGTGTAAGGGGGTGCGGCGGCTGTAGCATGAAGGAGTCTGAGATTAGATTAAGGATTAATGATTAGGTTTAGGTTAGGATTATATAGGATGGGTTACGGGTTAATGGGTAGCTGGTTTGGGTATGGATCCAAATGGGTAAAGAGAATAGGAATAAGAAGGAGAAGGAATAATACTACCACTTAAAAAACAAATAATAATAATTAATAGTAACAATAATAAATAATTAGTAATAATAATTAATCTTAAGGAAACAACCATTACTAATAATAATTATTAATAATAATAGTATTTAACAATAACATTATTAATCATAATGGTTAGCAATCACAATATTAATTAATCAACATAAATAATAATACTAATATTAATTAACAATAACAATAATAATTAACGATTACTACTACCACTAATACTTATACTAATATTAAAATAAATAAATAAAATAATAATAACACTAATAATAATAATCTTAATAATTAACCATACAATAATAATAATAAATAATAATATTAGTAATACTATTAATAATTAATAAGCACTAACAATATTAAAAATAACAATACTAATAGTAATAAGTAATTAAAATATTGATAAGAAATATTGACAATAGTATATAAAGCCAAAGTGTCATTTACTATCTTAAAAATAAATTTCCATATTTGATAATAATAATAATCACAAGAAGGAAAATAATAAATTAAGTTGATTAAAAAAAATAATCAGCAAAGCAGAATAAATATTTTAAAAAAATAAAAATACAGTATTTCTAACCAGGGATCTGACAATATTAATCGGGTAAATAACTCAAGCATTCATATTAGATGCACAAATAATCCCTTCCTTATCACTTCAAGGGAGTCGTCTACACAAAATTTGAGGAATATAAAAAACAAGGGTGTATTCGTCAGAGCTAGTAGGAAAAAAGTTTCTCCGTGAAATCATTGAGCATCTGTTGTGCTATTTTAGAGAATAATATGTAATCTAGTGTAAGAATTTGAATCTCAAAGGTTTTCCTCACTACCCGGATTCTTTACTAATGTGCTATAGAGACGCTTAAAGATTTTCTACAATTTATTCTCCAAAACAACCGTTAAAAAATTTCATGTATGAACTATATTATATGTCATCATGCAGTGTTTCACCCGTATACGTGAGATGAATTTATCATCGGATCAGTATTTACTCCATGCAAAAAGAATTGTACCAAATTGTTTCAAAAATCTCAATTTTATCATGCATCTCCTACTCAAATATAGGCTTTTGGAAATTGATAATCCTCATATTTAGCTGACACTTGTTGCAAATAATGCCAACCTTACGTGGGATAATATTTTTTGGGAAAAATTACTTTTAGGTCCTCATGGAGTTTGACTTGTGTCAAAAACTCTCCGGAGAAAAAAATCGTGTCAAAAACCCTTTGATCAAGTTTTCTTTGTTTGCAGGTCCCTGTCTTAATACATAACTTGGTGTATATTTGTATTGCCCTTATTATCCTTATTTTAATTGACCCATGTACTGTTATTTGTCTTTTAATTGGCCCACATAATGTACTACGAAATCTTTGATGACAATTGTTTTAATTATTTTGTTGTTCAATTCAAAATTCTTGAAACAATTATTTTGTTGTCCACTTCAATTGTTATTTGTCTACTTCAAAATTTTTGTTAACTTGATCAAAATATTTATAAAAAAATCATTTGAATATTAAAAAATAAAAATAAATGAAAACAAAAATAATTAATGATTTGTTTTATAAATCATTTAACCTCTATTGTTTATAAAATAAAAATTATTTAACATATGAATATTTATTTATTTTTTCACATATTTGTTTGTTTATCTTTTTTTATCAATTTCTTTCCAAGCCTCGATCTGTGAAGCCCCCGATCTGCGAAGATCACAATACCAAACTTCTCTGACTCCGGCGAGCTCCGTGAGCCTCTACTGGCTAGTTATAATTCTGAACAGAGAACAATTTTTGAAACTTAGATACACATTTTTATTGGTTGTAAAGATTGTTTATATTTGTGGTCGTATATTCCAAAAGGTAGTCATGTTCTCAAAATGTGGACAAATATTTCAATAGTTGGACACATTTTAAAAAATATAATATCTATTATACCTGGTATTCGAGTTTTCAGAATATGGACATATATTTCGATAGTTGGACATTTTTTTTCAAAATGTGGACATATATTCTAAAAGGTGGATATATATTCCAATTTTTGGACATTTTTTCTAAAATGTGGACATATATTCCAACAGATGGACATATAGTCCAAAAAGGTGGACATTTTTTTTCAAAATGTAGATACATATTCTAAAATTTATAGATAAATACGAAATGAAAAATCTCACATTTTCAATTTGATTACTAAGTAGATTAGTACCAAAGTTAGTACCAAAGCATAAACATTGTATAGTAGTGAGAAAAAAATGACATATATTTCATAAGGTGGATATATTTTCGAAAATGTGGACATTTACTTAGAAGATGACATATACTCCCAAATGTGGACATTTTTTTTCAAAATGTGGACATATATTCCAAAAGGTGGACGTATATCCATATTTTTGGACATTTTTTTCTAAAATGTGGACATATGTTCCAAAATTTATAGATAAATACAAAATGAAAAATCTCACATTTTCAATTTGATTACTAAGTAGATTAGTTTCAAAGTTAGTATCAAAGTATAAACATTGGATAGTAATAAGAAAAAATGGCATATATTTCATAAGGTGGATATATTTTCGAAAATGTGGACATTTACTTGAAAATGTCGACATATACTCCGAAATGTGGACATATATTCCAAAATTTTGACATATATTTCTAAATGTAGACATATATGTTAGATCTAATAATTGTCCAAATAAGATCTCATATATAAATAGCCTCTTTATCATGATCAAAGGGAAGGAGGGTTTAGGCATACTTGATTCTATCACAAAAGGGATGTCGAAAATTGCACGATCTCGAGGACGCCATAGTTGAGGGAGAGAATTCTTCTCTCCAGCCACCAAGTTCTCTTCTTTATCCTTAGAGGAGATGAGAGGCTCCAAGAGAAAGATTGTCATTGTGGTGGAGAGAGAATCCTACCCATGATATATATAGCATCAAGGACCCTAGTTCAACTCATCATATGTCTAGGTCCTTGATTTATAACAAGAGTTTCACACGTGAAGATGAGTCCCATTATAATTTAAATACACTTATGGCTAAGTGTAATTGAAAACGTGTCTAGACCCAAACCATTTAAATTTGACCAATTCTTTTTTGGGTCAAACAACATAGGTTAAGTGAGCGGATGCAAATATCTAATTGACTTGATTAGGCCCAAAATTAAATTAGACTTTAAAACATAATAAGTCTAACAATCTCTCACTTGGGCCAAGCAAGTCGTACTGAATAGATATTATGCATAACTTTATGACGTCAAAACTTTAACCGCCAAAAAATCACATTTCAGAACAATCTGGTCGATTAAGTGCCCTGCACCGAACATGGCGGTCGTTACCTTCTATATAATTGAGGTAGGACCTTTCACATCACAAGTTTTAGAACCCTTAACGACATAAATCAAATGTGGATGTATGGCATGGAAATGTCCTCTGATCAAATAAGGTACAATTCCAACTGGTTTTCACTTTATGACTCCAACGAGTCTAGCCTTATGACTCCAACGAGTTTAACTGCTAATTCAACAAACTCAATTGCGCAAAAGTAAACTTTAAGAAAAGCAGTTATAACTTTATTTATCAGAATCAACAAATATCCATAAAGTGCACGTAGAAATAATGTCTTTTACATAAAATTATCCACTCCCACAAAATCAGGATATCATAATGACTAGTCATCCCCATATGAGCAATATACTCTAAGAAGACTTTTAGGTGAAAGTCCTTTAATGAGTGGATTTGTAATGTTTAGAATAGTTCTAACACTATCAACAGACACAATGTGATTCCAAACTTTATCACTGATGACAAGAAACTTGGTGTCGATATGCTTCTACTTTGCTGAACTCTTGTCACTATTGCAGTAGAGCTCTATAACTCTTATTGTCACAATGTAGGTATAATGGCCTCTCGACTAAATCCACTATCTTCCTACAATCAGGAAAATGTAACTGAAAGCGGACTTCCAATTGTCGATACATCCAGCATAATCTGAATTTGTGTATCCGATCAGTTGCAACTGATCAAATTTCTTATAGTCTTTTGTAAATATTGCGTTACCTTCTTGGTAGTCTTCCAGTGATCAATCACATGATTGATCAAGTATCTGTCAAGTTTCTCAAATGTATATGCTATGTCTGTACGGGTATAAACTTAAGCATACATCAGACTTCCCACCGCCAATGCATATGGAATGTGTTTTATTTGCTCTTTCTGTAGGTCGTTCTTGGGACATTGGAGTAGACTTAACTTATCTCCCCTTGAACGATTCTTTATGCCACATCTATCTAGCACCTTATCAATATAGGCCTTTTGTGATGAACCTAATATTCCACGTGTCCTGTCACGTTGAATCTGGATGCCTATCATAAAAGAAGCTTCTCCAAGATCTTTCATCTCAAAGTTCTTTGAGAGAAAACTCTTGGTCTCAAGAAAAAGAATCATATCGCTAATTGCTAGTAGAATGTCATCCACATATAGCACAAGAAATATAAGTCTACTCTTTTTAAATTTATGGTAAATGCATTGATCATCTACAATCTCCTTAAAACTAAAATCGGATATTACATGATCAAATTCCAAATACCATTGACTGGATGCTTGATTTAGACCATAAATGGATTTTTTTATTTGCAAACCAAATATTATGAAACTTTCACTTTAAAAACTTTCTGGTTGCACCATACATATTTCTTCCTTAATGCTACCATTAAGAAAGACAATCTTAATATCCATTTGGTATAACTTACAGGTAAAAGTGAGCCACCAGTGCCATAATAATCCTAAAAGAATGCTTCATGAAAACTGGAGAGAAAGTCTCCTTATAGTCAATGCCCTCTCTTTGAGTGGATCCCTTTGTGACAAGATGTGTCTTATACCTTTCAACATTACCTTTCGAATCTCGCTTGGTTTTGAATAGTCATTTACAGCCAATCGGTTTCTTTTCTTTAGGAAACTCTCCTAAATCTCAAACATCATTGTCCTTCATGAATTTTAACTCATCTTTCATAGCATTTGATCACTTAGTGGAGTGAATGTTAAGTTTTGCCTTATTCAAGGATGTGGGTCATCCTCTAACCATATGTCAAACTCATACTATTGGAGATAAACTATATAGTCATTTGCAATAACTGATCTCCTCTCCCTAGTTGATCTCCTAGGCATTTGTGGTTGAGAATTTTCAGGTTCTACCTCATCAGCATGATCTACTTCAGGATGAACTGCATATGTACCTTGTAAGGATGTAACTGTAGTTTCATCTTGAAGTGGAACAACTACTTTATCATTTGGAATAATTATCATGGGTATAACAATATATTCTTCCTTAAATATGAAATCATTATGTAGTTGACTCCCACTGTTCTGAATATCCTCAAAAAAAATTTAACAATCCGTCTTTATGTTCTTAGTGGAAGGATAATAAAACTTAAAGCCTTTATACCTCTCAGGATACCCTACGAATAAACAGGTAACTGTCCTTGAGTCAAACTTTTTCTCATATGGTATATATGGCCGAGCTTCTGCTGGACAAATCCAAATATGAAGATGTCGAATGCTAGGAGATTTCCTAGTCCATAGCTCATATAGGGTTTTAGTTACTATTTTGCTAGGTACTCTATTAAGGAGGTGACAACCGTCTTTAAGGCTTCACTCCATAATGACTTTTGTAGAGTATTGTGAGCTATCATACTTCTAATCATGTCCTTTAATGTGTGATTTCATCTTTCAGCAACACCATTTTGACGAGGTGTCCCTGACATGGTGTACTAAGCGACAATGCCACACTCTTTTAGAAATTGACAAATGATTCTAGACATCTACCTGATCCATCGTATCTATCGTAGTACTCACCACAATGATCAGATCTAACGCTTTAATCCTTCTATTTGGTTAATTTTCAACTTCAGCTTTATAAATTTTAAACATGTTCAGTGATTGAGATTTTTCATGGAACAAGTATAGGTGCCGATAACGAGAGTAATTGTCTGTAAAAGTGATGAAATATTCATGACCATTCCAAAAAGCTGTAGGGAATGAACCACAAATGTCTATATACACCAAATCTAAGACATTCTGAACTCTGTTTAGTAACAAACTTCCTAATATTTCTTTAATTAATGTTCGCTTAGTGCCTAGGCTATTCACATATAGAGATTCAGTATATAAAACATGAAATTTCAATTTATATAGCCACCAATCAGAATTCTAGTACCAACAACTTTAAATTTGAAAAGTAGACTAAGCATTTCATTATCAAGAGTGACAGTAAAACTAGATCTGTCTATCAAATGAAATAGAAATATGATTCCGCCTAAAAGGACGATACAAATAAATCTCATCAAAATCTAAAACAAAAAATCAGAATCTAATTTAAGCCTACAAACTCCAACAGGTTTAATTGCAACTTTATTTCCATCACCCATGTATATGTATTGCTCAGCTAGGCTGGCCTCCTTTGGGTTTGAAAGTTCCGCATTGAATCGCTTATGTGAATTATCTATCTACCATTTATGAAGTGGCACTAAAACTAAATTAATCTCAAAACAAATATAAATATGAGATATACCCGCTAAATAGCCATTTCTGATACTTTATGCATTCCTACTTGAGGTGACTTACTTTCTTGCAGAAGAAACATGCAATGATTATAGGCTACTTTTCCTGCATTTTTGCCACTTAAGATCAGCTATTGTAGTGATGTTTATATTCCTCCCTTTAGTTTCACTTTTTCTTTTCTTATTAGAAAGCTTACCCTAGATGCTAAGTGAGCACTTTCAGTCTTTTCTTATTTCAATCTCTTTTCTTTCCAGACACAGTGATTAATGAGCTCAGTGAGACTCCACTTTCCCTTTGAGCATTATAAATAATCTTTAAAAGGGTTATACTTTATAAGAAAATAGATTAGAATGAAGTACACTAGAATTTCTTCAGAGAGTTCTAATTTCAGTGTTTTTAGTTTAGAAACAAGATTGATTAATTTCATAATGTACTCCCTTATATTTTCTTTGCCGTTGTAGTGCATATTTATTAGCTGGCTAAAATGCATGTTGGTTTCAACTTTATCCGATTTATAAACTAGCTGGCTACTTCAACTGAAAAACTCTTAGCACTGACTTTATCAGGTATATAACCCATAATAGTTATAGAAATAATGTACTTTATGACCATTAGATACATCCTGTAAGACCTCTTCCACTTACCATAATTGGTCTTTTCTTTACTGAACTTTTGTCAGTGATAGCAGAGGTCCATCAGTCCTTAAGGTGTAGTTTAAGTCCATGAATCCAAGAACGATCTTTTATGTGGTCTTACCACTTTTTAAGTTTGTACCATTCAATTTAAACTACATAAGTATACAATTTCTCATAAATTTAACATAAACATTATATTTAACAAAATTCTACTTAATAACCATAAAAAATGAATTTCAGAAAATGCAACCAGTTTAACCGATAGAGCTGCCGGCTAAACTTTCAGAACAAGCTGTCTCTATATGCCAACACTGTACTGGCCTAATATAAATACCTTAAAGTCTAGTCCTATGTAAGAGAACAGTCTTCCTTTGGGCCGACTGTCACTTTATAGGATTGGTCCCAAAGTTTAAGTAATCTATATTGACCATATAATATATGTAATGTCCCGACCATAATGACAACCTTCCTTTGGGCCGATTGCCACACGCATGGGCCACACAAATCTACGCATGTGGATTCTTGTTCCGCCATCGGACTAGTTGATGAGGGTAATGCAATATGGGCCTATAGTGTGACAACCTTTTTTTGGCCGATTACCACACACCAAGGTTCTCCCACTTGCATTACCCACATCAAGTATCCGAAACCGTACATAATTCAGCCAAACAACAGTCTTCCTTTGGGCTGGCTATTGTCCGCATGAACTACATACGCAATTAAATAAGCTCTTTTTATAATTCTTTAACTTGAACATGTATAAATCTTTATCGGTGTGTTATCAACCGTAGTAATCATCAATATCCTTATGCTAGAGCAATAAATATTGATCAAGCGGAAGCATGTGAGGATACATATAATCATGATAAATAAATATTTTAATACCTTTTTTATGTTAACTAACTATTATTTTGTCATGTATAATTCTTGTAATATTGTAGTGCCAGTCAAGAGCATCGAAACGCCTATTTAAATGTCCCAAACAGAGGTCGGATGAGCTCATAATGGCAATTAAAGTTTTTATTGGCAAAACGGGTCTGTCATGCTTATCGGGTGTGGATCAGACCCGACCCGCAATGGTTAACTGATGGGGTTTTCTTCTTATTGGTCGGGTTTAATAACTGAATAAAATCCGATTAGCTTTATGTGAGATTGATTGGGATTAGGTGTAACACCCCGAATTTTTAGACGTTGATTTAAAAATATAAATCTCGAATTATTATGTTAATTGAGTGTGTAATGAATTTTAATTTAATTTTGGGAATGTCAAGTGGTATACATGCATATACCTATACCATCCATGATTATTATGTAACTAGTATTTCAATGTGATGATATACTAGTATTATACTTGAAATACATGTATTTACCAAGAAAATACATTCATGGCAATTTTATATATTATATTTTTAGTGGAGGGAGTAGGTATGCATGAGAGGGGGATCAAGGGCCTAGATCTTCTTGATTTAGGGGAGTGACACTTGATGAAAGGGGGGTGGTGGCAAGCTTGTAATATTTTGAGTGGGGACTTTAAAAGAGTCAAGAGAAAATTTAATCTCTTCATTCTCATCCTAGAGAGGTTTCTCCATGGAGAAGAAACCCTAGAACCCAAATGAAACCCTATCTCTATTTCATACTTCCCAATTTTCTCTCCCTAACTTTTCCTCCCTACCCTTGCTCTTTCCCCCTCTCCCCTTGGATCTGGAGGCGCGCACGCACGGGCCCAGCAGCGGCGGCCGGCTAGGCCGCGGCCGGCCAGGCCGCGGCTGGGCGGCGGCCAGCCAGGCCGCGGAGGGCGACGGGGCCGGTCGGGTTGGATGATTGTGAGTGGGTTTTCCTCTCTTTCCTTTCTCAAATTGCGTCTTTTAGAAATCCCTAGATTTGATCTATGGATTGAATGAATTCTTCCCTTGAGCTATTCATGCTAATATCCCTTGAAATTTCATGGCTTTTTAAAGTATGTAGTGGTAAAAATTTGATCTTGAGATGTATTGAGTTAATCCAATTATATAAAATTGATGGGTAAGGAGGTTGCATGATAGGGTATGTCATGTAGTGATGGGGCTCATAAATTTTCAGATTTGGTGTAAGTTTCAAACCTAGAAATCTCAATCTCACATTTTACCTTGATGGTGATGAAGCTTTCATTGAAAGTTTGTGAGACCAATTTTTGAACATTATTGTTCTTTCTTAAATTGGATCAAATTCTTAAAAGAATCATTGGGCTAATGCATGATGAACTTGCTATGTGTTATACATTCTTATAGTAGAACTTCTCTTGTGATTATGTAACTCTCTTTTAATAATATGCAAATTAGCCTCTTGGTGACAAACTATAACCCTATGTGAAAGCATAGTGGTCAAAGAAGGGCTATGGTGTTGAGTTGGCTTGATTTTTTTTCAAGAGGCATACTCTCTTGTATTATGTATATGATTATATCTTGTGAGATCGGAGGTTGGTATTGGCTATCTTTAAGTAGGCAAGGTTAAGCTAAAATTTGAGTGACATCATATTAAAAGTCCAAATAGTAGTTAATGTATTATTAGAAGACAAGATTAATCCTAAGCGTGGAATTAGTATCATAAATTCGTGGATCATTACAATTGGGGGAGATCAAGTTATAGATCTCTCCTAACCATTAGTGTAGATTGAGATTCTTGAAGCTTCTTACACTTGTGATGGTTGAGCTTCTTGCCATTCTTACGTAATAAAATCAAATCAAATTTGATCGTGGTGAGGTTAGTGAGATAAAAAGAAATTTTTTTTGATATGATTTAAGTTATGAAGTTGGAGGTGACTTAAAGAGGGATTAGTGATAAATCATGTAATGATCGAACTATGAATGTTCTTATAAAAATTTCCCGTGATAAAAGGTCTAAATACTTAAGTTCATGACTTACTTATGATCTAATTTAGATTAAGAAATAAAAGGAAAAGTTGAGAGAATTGTTAGTTCAAGCACCTTTGAAATAGTATACAAATCTGTTAAAGTCTGTCCAGATCTGAAACCTGAAACTTGGGGTTTCTTCGTAAGGATATTTATAGGAAATAGGTCATGTGATATACCGTTGGAAAGCAAATCGAGTCTACTTTCCGATGGTTCTTACGGTGTCCTAATCAAAGGTCTGTGCTGGGAATTATCACTGAAACATGACAACTAGTCGAAAGTGCAAAGTTACAGAATTTTAGATGTCTAAATGATTTTCTGTTTATTACGGCTGTTCGTGCGAATTAAGTGGGTCATATAATATATTGTTAGAAAAATCAGTAAATCTAAATTTTAATGGAAGTCCCTGTGTCTCATTCTAATATCAAAAATAGAAAGTTACGATAAAATCATCTTCGATTGTTAGGGAGGTCAGATCCGATGAAACATATTTAGGTGGGATTTATGGAAAGTTATTGGAATTTATATGTAGGCATGTTGTGCTGAGTTTAGAACTAAACACTTTTCTTCAGTAACGCATGTTATGAACACGGGTGTGTCATACCTATTTATTTAACTGTTGACCCTTTAAAATAATGTCTCATAACGGGGTTCCATGTACACTCAGTGTGCCGGTGATTATCCTCAGACTCAGATTGCTTTAACTTTACCAGAATTAATGAATATTGTGTTAAGGACTCCAAAAGTCATATTTCACCCTAACACATAATCCCTTCTGTAGACTAGTAAACTGGACTGGGAATAGAGTAATTATTAGCACATAGTCAGTGGAAATTTCTGAAACGCCAAAAATTACTGATGAGGACGATAGTCTGATCAATTGTAATTCAATGATAAATGGACAAGTTAACGGCCAGCACTAAATTATGTTGACAATAGACTAATAGAAGAGTGAACATGAATACTAATTGAAAGAGAAGATTTTCTTATTGTAATATCAAAAATTGGGAAATCAGAGTGATAGGATGGGCAGTATCAAGATCAGTACTGGCAGGAATCCAATTATGCTCAACTCCATCCATGAGTAAATGAGAATAGCTGTTATAAATATATATATAATCCTGGTTGCGACCACAATATTTCATCGTGTCAAAGAAATTTAAGTAATAACGAATTGTTGGGCCTTATCAACTTGTGCGTTAAATCAGAGAGTTGTATTCCAATTAACTAGCATGTGTGAGACATTCGTTGCTCCTCATAGTCTCAACTCACCCATCCTTTTTGTCAGAATGTTTGAGTAAGTAATGCTTTTGCGTACAAATAGTGTGTGCCCCATAAGGTAACCAAACTTAGAGATACTTGATATGAACACTTTCAATCGTATGTGTTATATCTTCTCAATTCTTATTGAATTCCTTTCTCTTTTGAGTATAATGTCTTGATTTACGCCAGAGGTTAAAGAGTAATTGTGGTGTTCATATTATTCTAGTTAAGGGGGTAACCAATTATCTGAGACGAAGACCAAATTAAATGGGCGTAACAATGAATGTTTAGAAATCTCGTAAAAGAAGATTTGAAAGTGAGAAATATGGGTATGCGGCATATATACATAAGTACTACCTGGTCGTTATGCATATATAAACCATGTGAACATGGTTGTTCCTCTATTCAATTATATTTAGAGCATCACATAGAAAGTACCCATATTATATATCTACACACATATTCAATGTTACAAGGAAAAAGGGATAGCTTCACCATCTTATGGTCGAAGGAGGGTTTATTGCGGTAAAATTAGTACTTACACTAAATGTGGGTAGTCTTGCAAGTATTAGACACTGAACCAATAATTAATTCGTGTTCACCATGAAAGGGATAATAAGACAGGCTTAAAACTGAACACAATCTTGTGTAATAAGTGTTGCATTTAATATAGAATTTTGGAATATGGGTACAAGGGCATTGGCATGTGTCTTACTGAATAGAAATCATTATGATTGATATGAATATGATGGGTGTATATCACTTGATTTATGTACATAATATACATGGGTGGCATGTTCTGATTAAGCAATTTGTGTGAATATTCCTATAAGAATACAGTCTAACGGATAAACATTAATTGAGAGTATGATTATTTTTTTTATATAAGAAATGGTGTGTTTTTATATAAGAAATGGTGTGCATGATATATGAATCTTATGGAATTGGATGCACTGATATGGTGCTATTATGTATGCACACATTGTGTTACGGAGGAAGGGACTCGTATTGCACGGGCGGAGTGCGAAGACGGTGCTATATATACATATGTCGGGAGGAAGGGACCCGTATGGCACGGGCGGAGTGCGAAGACGGTGCTATATATCATGTTGGGAGGAAGGGACCTGTATGGTACAAGCGGAGTGCGAAGACGGTGCTATGATATACATATAATTGCATCCTTACAATAATTGAGAATGAATGGTTATGTGTGATACAAATGTGTGTGTGTGACACTAGGGGTATGTTGGATGTGTTATTGTATATGACAATGAAAACATCAGAATACAAGTTTAGCTAATTGAAATGAATACCATATATTGGGTGAAGGTGTACATGTGAATCCGTGCATTACTTGAAGTGTGATGCGATATTGCATTATGAGAAGTATGATATGATTATATGTTATATAAGTATGGCTTGTGATATAAGTGTTATTTGAATGCATAAACTAGATTTATGGCATAACTCTGGTGGTTGGTGTATTATAACGTGGAATACAAGGCACGTGAGTAATACACACTATGTACACATAAGACGAGAAAGTTTGTTTATGTAACTCATAGACCTTATCACATGGAAAGATGAAAATCCAAGAAAGAGATTGGGGAGTACATCATAAGAGTCTGATCGTCCTCGAAAATTTTAGAGACTGGGGTCTTGATTATTAAACTATCGGATGCCTCTGATTCTTTATCTTCTTACTGTTTCAGATTTCTCTTATTGCGTGAATATTCATACTCTCATTGAGATATTATCGTTTCTTGATTTATTTCCTACCTTACTCACTGAGCTGTCGAGCTCACCCTCCCACAGACTGGTATATTGCAGTTGCTTGGAGGCAGGGTCAGGGCTATGCTGCGCAGGGTTCGTTCTGAATCAATCCAACCCTTGTATTTTAGAACATTTGTGTTTGTGGATGATACATGTGGGTCTTGGGATAGATTATTAATCTTGTACATATACATATATAGAGAACCTTTGTAGTGGTTTCAATTCAAGTTGATATGTGAGATATCTTTACTGGGTTGTGGTAACAAGAAGTGTATTATCAATATGATGCTCATGAGAAGTTGAAAGTTATCATTTCTGAAACTCTATGGATGCCGAGAGGGAAACTCTAGAGTTATGTTGTTATGTTTCTCCATAAGTAGGCGATGTCAAGCCGAAATACTTTCATAATTGTGTGGATGATTTTGAATTCAGTTATATGGTGGATTGAGAATAAGTAGACTGATGTTAGCCAAAATTATCATACTTGTATTGGATATCATATCCGACCAGTAATTACAAAGGAGGTGCTGCTGAAATTTTTAAGAAATTGGAAATGATTTTAATAATCGGTCGGTGTAAGTGGATGTTATGTAAATTGAGGATTTATTAAACTGGGACCGTTACAGTTGGTATCAGAGCCCAGAATATAGAATGAGGATAGATTTAGAATAGTTATGATAGAAAGAAGATTGGATTGGTATGATTGATATGCGTGATTGTGTTATGCATGTATGTGAAAATGTTGTTTGATATGATTGGTTAAAGGGGGGTAGGAGTTCTTACGTGTATGATTAATCCCGAACCACGAAATATTTGATCACTACCTTATGTTCAGATTATGGTACCCACATGCCATAATTCGGATGTGCTCTGTTAGGGTGTGGGCCCTCAGTATGAGCTGCCAGTGGTATGGGACACTGGAGTAAGAGAATGATAAAAATATCAAGTGAGTCAAGATTAATTGGGATCGTAAGGACATAGTATAGAATTGATCAAGAAATAATGATCTTGAGGAGAATGATTGAGAAAAATATTGCATCAAAGAAAGATTTTGTGATATGCAAGAGAAATGCAAAGTTTTATGCTTACTCACTTCAGATAGCAAGTTTCGAGGACGAAACTTTTGTAAGGAGGGTGTAGAATGTAACACCCCAAATTTTTAGACGTTGATTTAAAAATATAAATCTCGAATTATTATGTTAATTGAGTGTGTAATGAATTTTAATTTAATTTTGGGAATGTCAAGTGGTATACATGCATATACCTATACCATGATTAATATGTAACTAGTATTTCAATGTGATGAATACTAGTATTATACTTGAAATACATGTATTTACCAAGAAATACATTCATGGCAATTTTATATATTATATTTTCAGTGGAGGGAGTAGGTATGCATGAGAGGGGAGATCAAGGGCCTAGATCTTCTTGATTTAGGGGAGTGACACTTGGATGAAAGTGGGGGTGGCAAGCTTGTAATATTTTGGAGTGGGGACCTTAAAAGAGTCAAGAGAAAATTTAATCTCTTCATCCTCATCCTAGAGAGGTTTCTCCATGGAGAAAAAACCCTAGAGCCCAAATGAAACCCCATCTCTATTTCATACTTCCCAATTTTCTCTCCCTAACTTTTCCTCCCTACCCTTGCTCTTTCCCCCTCTCCCCTTGGATCTGGAGGCGCGCGCGCACGGGCCCAGCGGCGGCGGCCGGCAAGGCCGCGGCCGGCCAGGCCGCGGCTGGGTGGCGGCCAGCCAGGCCGCGAGGGCGACGGGGCCGGTCGGGTTGGATGATTGTGAGTGGGTTTTCCCCTCTTTCCTTTCTCAAATTGCGTCTTTTAGAAATCCCTAGATTTGATCTATGGATTGAATGAAATTCTTCCCTTGAGCTATTCATGCTAATATCCCTTGAATTTCATGGCTTTTTAAAGTATGTAGTGGTAAAAATTTGATCTTGAGATGTATTGAGTTAATCCAATTATATAAATTGATGGGTAAGGAGGTTGCATGATAGGGTATGTCATGTAGTGATGAGGCTCATAAATTTTCAGATTTGGTGTAAGTCTCAACCTAGAAATCTCAATCTCACATTTTACCTTGATGTGATGAAGCTTTCATTGAAAGTTTGTGAGACCAATTTTTGAACAATATTGTTCTTTCTTAAATTGGATCAAATTCTTAAAATAATCATTAGGCTAATGCATGATGAACTTGCTATGTGTTATAAATTCTTATAGTAGAACTTCTCTTGTGATTATGTAACTCTCTTTTAATAATATGCAAATTAGTCTCTGGTGACAACTATAACCCTATGTGAAAGCATAGTGGTCAAAGAAGGGCTATGGTGTTTGAGTTGGCTTGATTTTTTTTTCAAGAGGCATACTCTCTTGTATTATGTATATGATTATATCTTGTGAGATCGGAGGTTGGTATTGGCTATCTTTAAGTAGGCAAGGTTAGCTAAAAATTTGAGTGGCATCATATTAAAAGTCCAAATAATAGTTAATGTATTATTAGAAGACAAGATTAATCCTAAGCGTGGAATTAGTATCATAAATCGTAGATCATTACAATTGGGGGAGATTAAGTTATAGATCTCTCCTACCATTAGTGTAGATTGAGATTCTTGAAGCTTCTTACACTTGTGATGGTTGAGCTTCTTGCCATTCTTACGTAATAAAATCAAATCAAAATTTGATCGTGGTGAGGTTAGTGAGATAAAAGGAAATTTTTTTGATATGATTTAAGCTATGAAGTTGGAGGTGACTTAAAGAGGGGTTAGTGATAAATCATGTAATGATCGAACTATGAATGTTCTTATAAAAATTTCCCGTGATAAAAGGTCTAAATACTTAAGTTCATGACTTACTTATGATCTAATTTAGATTAGAAATAAAAGGAAAAGTTGAGAGAATTGTTTAGTTCAAGCACCTTTGAAATAGTAATACAAATCTGTTAAAGTCTGTCCAGATCTGAAACCTGAAACTTGGGGTTTCTTTTGTAAGGATATTTAATAGAAAAATGGTCATGTGATATACCGTTGGAAAGAAAATCGAGTCTACTTTCCGATGGTTCTTACGGTGTCCTAATCAAAGGTCTGTGCTGGGAATTATCACTGAAACATGACAACTAGTCGAAAGTGCAAAGTTGCAGAATTTTAGATGTCTAAATGATTTTCTGTTATTAAGGCTGTTCGTGCGAATTAAGTGGGTCATATAATATATTGTTAGAAAAATCAGTAAATTTAAATTTTAATGGAAGTCCTGTGTCTCATTCTAATATCAAAAATAGAAGTTACGATAAAATCATCTTCGATGTTAGGGAGGTCAGATCCGATGAAACATATTAGTTGGATTTATGGGAAAGTTATTGGAATTTATATGTAAGCATGTTGTGCTGAGTTTAGAACTAAACACTTTTCTTCAGTAACGCATGTATGAACACGGGTGTGTCATACCTATTTATTTAACTGTTGACCCTTTAAAATAATGTCTCATAACGTTGCATGTACACTCAGTGTGCTGGTGATTATCCTCAGACTCAGATTGCTTTAACTTTACCAGAATTAATGAATTATTGTGTTAAGGACTCCAAAAGTCATATTTCACCCTAACACATAATCCTTCTGTGGACTAGTAAACTGGACTGGGAAAGAGTAATTATTAGCACATAGTCAGAGGAATTTCTGAAACGCCAAAAATTACTGATGAGGACGATAGTCTGATCAATTGTAATTCACTGATAAATGGACAAGTTAATGGCCAGCACTAAATTATGTTGACAATAGACTAATAGATGAGTGAACATGAATCTAATTGAAAGAGAAGATTTTCTTATTGTAATATCAAAAATTGGGAAATCAGAGTGATAGGATGGGCAGTATCAAGATCAGTACTGGCAGGAATCCAATTATGCTCAACTCCATCCATGAGTAAATGAGAATAGCTGTTATAAATATATATATAATCCTGGTTGCGACCACAATATATTCATCGTGTCAAAAAAATTTAAGTAATAACGAATTGTTGGGCCTTATCAACTTGTGTGTTAAATCAAGAGAGTTGTATTCCAATTACTAACATGTGTGAGACATTCGTTGCTCCTCATAGTCTCAACTCACCCATCCTTTTTGCCAGAATGTTTGAGCAAGTAATGCTTTTGCGTACAAATAGTGTGTGCCCCATAAGGTAACCAACTTAAGAGATACTTGATATGAACACTTTCAATCGTATGTGTTATATCTTCTCAATTCTTATTGAATTCCTTTCTCTTTTGAGTATAATGTCTTAATTTACGCCAGGGGTTAAAGAGTAATTGTGGTGTTCATATTATTCTAGTTAAAGGGGGTAACCATTATCTGAGACGAAGACCAAATTAAATGGGCGTAACAATGATGTTTAGAAATCTCGTAAAGAAGATTTGAAAGTGAGAAATATGGGTATGCGGCATTATACATAAGTACTACCTGGTCGTTATGCATATGTAAACCATGTGAACATGGTTGTTCCTCTATTCATTATATTTAGAGCATCACATAGAAAGTACTCATATTATATA
>JAVJIF010027673.1:0-35657 GCA_038442645.1 Agave tequilana | reverse complement strand
TGCTCCCTGAAGAAGTCTGTTCTGCCTCCTTACTTCATAATTCACAAGAGCAACAGACACCTCATTGTAGTTAAGGGACTTTCTTCTATTGATCAATGTAAGAGTAAAGGTCTCATACTCTTCTTTAGGAAGAGAATTCAATAGAATTACCGTCTTATCTTCTTTATCGATCTCCACATTCACATTAACCAGATCTGTAAGAAGTTTTGTGCAGCGATTTATGTGTTCGTTAATGGAGCATCCTCTCATCTAGAAACGATAAAGCTTGCTCTTCAACTGTAACCGCAATTCGACGCTTTTCGTTAGATACTTTTTTCCAGGATCTCCCACAACTGTCTCGGAGATGTTTCATGCAACACATGATACTTGATGTCTTGTGTCAAATAAGACCTGATCAAGCGACACGTTGTCTGGTTCATCTTTTTCTAATCTTCTTCAGTAGTTGCATCACGTTTATTCTTTAACCGTAGAGTATCTTTGAGGTTTGATGTCGTCAATGCATCCATCACCTCACATCTCCACATACCGAAGTTGTTCTTTCCGTCGAACTTCACCACATCAATCCTCAACGGATGTGGATTCACAGATTTCACCGTAGATGTACCATCTCTAGCCATCTTCTCAACTGATTCCTCAAAGCAATGCGAAAGCAAACAAAGTTAGATAAAAATAAACTAGATAAAGATAGGATTTTTACCTTAACGCGAAACCGTCGAAGAGTTTCCGAAGCGATCTACTCCTCTGAATTGATTCCTCGAGTAATCCAAATGTTGCTTTTAGATCGACGCACGATCTCACAAGCAGTCTCAACGCTGTTCTGAGATCGACACACGATCTCCGCCAAACAGTAACTAATGTCCTTGGAATTAACACACGATCCCATGACGAATCTGGGATGCTCTATACCACTTGTTGCGCGCGGGGCAATAACCAATGAGGAATCCACCAATTAGAGATAGAAGCAACCGGAGATATAACCACACGACAAGAACAGAGAAACAATAGAGAAAGCAAATCAACAAAGCAATTAACGAAGTTTGGCAATTTGCCTACGTCATCGGGACAAGGGAGAGAGAGATTTTATTGATTCAACAATCAATACAAGCAAATACCAGAGAGATATTTTCAGGGATACAATACATAAGGGCTCTAGACCATATCTATAGTCACAGAGTCTCAAGATTTAGGAAACCCTGATTAGATTCGACTCCAAAACAGAAAAAAAAGTCCAAATCCAGAAAGGAGAATAAAAAGTGTCCGTCGGTCGACCCTTGTCCTCGATCGATCGGCCCTGTCGACCGGGACCAACTGAGAGCTGGCTCATGTCAGTCGATCGACCGCTCAGTCGATTGTTCCTTTGCCACGGTCGACCAAGCAGTCGACCGGGCCATACCTGTGCACGTCGTGCACACCGGTCGACTAGGCGGTCGGCCGGCGACACCTTCAGTCGACCAAGTGGTCGATCAGGTTTGTCTTGGCCTGCTACAAGCGTCGTTCTTGTTCCCTTTGACTTTCGATCTCTGCACTATCTCTTTTATCTCCTTTCTCCCTACAATCTCTAGGTCCAGACGGCTTCCTGATATTTTTCTATCATCATTTCTGGGACATTGACAAACTGGAGCTTATCAACATATTGAGTAGTTTGCATGAGCCTTCAGCTCGATAGATTGAAATATGCACTTGTGGTGCTTATACCTAAAAAAAGTAAGGCTAAAAAGTTTGGGGACTTTAGGCCCATTAGCATGCTTAATGCTTCGGTCAAGATCGTTCCAAAGGTGTTGGCCAACCAACATAGAGAAGTTCTGGGTGACCTTATTGGAGATCACTAGTCAGGCTTCCTCAGGTGCGGAAGCTCTCTTAACTCGGTGGAGACGGCTCAGAAGGTGATCCAATTCCCTAAGCTAAACAAGATATCGGGATTAATGCTCAAATTGGTCTTTGAAAAGGCTTATGACATGGTATAATGAGAGTGTATCATAAAGACTTTGCTGGCATCGGGCTTTAACTCTGCCTGGGTTTCTTGGATCAAACTTTGGTTATCATCGGCTAAAGTGTCCACGTTAGTTAATGGTATTCAAGGACGGGAGATTTCTTGTAGGAGGGACTCGGGTAGGGGGGGCCCTCTCTCGCCTTTGATTTTTGTCCTTGTGGCCAACGACATTCACCACATGATTGCTAATTGTTGAGATTTGGGCCTCATTAAGAGTTTGGATTGTCGAGATGACAATAATGCGATCATAATCTACATTATGTGAATGACACCATAATTTTTGGGAGAGAGTTTGGCGCAGTCAGTGATCCTAGAATGGATTTTTCTATGCTATGAAAGATGGTCCGGGCTTACAATTAATTACCATAAGAACGCCCTGATCTTTCTCAGGAAAATTTCAATCAATAGTTTCCTCCTCTCCCTGATTTTTAATTATCCTATCAAGAGATTGTGTGTCACCTACTTGGGTTTACATGAGAAGCCTCAACAGACCACTATGGGTACCACTGATACAGAAAGTGTAGAAAAGAGTGGCAGGTTGGAAAGGAAAGTTGCTTTCGCTGGGAGGTAGGTTAACAATGATTAACATGGTTCTCTCTGCTATCCCAACTACTTCCTCTCTTTCTCCCACTTCTCAGATGTGTGAAAAGGGACATTGACTCTTTTAGGAGAAAATTTATGTGGAATGGGGTGCATGAAGAAAGGAAGGTTTTGTCCCTCGTCAATTGTAAGCGGGTTTGCAAGTGTAAGGAATTCGGTGAGTTAGGGGCCAGCAATCTCCGCGACTTTAATAAGGCCTTACTTCTCAAGTGGTGATGGAGATTATTTCAAGACCCAGGATGAAAAATGGCTTCACTCGTTTCTCACAACTATAAACTCGCTCAGGGTGGTGGTCAGACAGGTCCGCTAATACGGCATCTTCATCCCCTTATGGAACGACATAATGTCCGTGAAAGACATCTTCCGAGCAATCTCCAAGAGAGTCAGGAGCGGGAAGGCGATGAAATTTTGGAAAGATAAATGGTGTTCGGATGACCCTTTAGAAGCACTCTTTCTAGCACTCTATTCCACAACACAAGACTCTCAGGGGCCTGTCAGCTTGCAGTGGGCAGACAGCACGTGGAACATTAAGGTTCAGGACATGGATCAGGAATTTTTCTTGGGCCAAAGTGAAGAACTGATCAACCTCCTCCTGCTTCTCTTACTGAGTAATGCAGGTGACCGGGATGGTAAAACTTGCGAATTGGACCCAAAATGAGCCTTTTCTGTTAATAGTGCATGCCTAACTCTTAGCGACGGATGGTTGCAGTGCCTTTTTGCTAAAGTTATCTGAATCATTGAGGCACCTTTAAAGGTCCGAGCTTTCCTTTGGCTGGTCACCGATAGAGTGATTCTCAATGGGGATAATCTTAGGAAAAGAAACTGGCATGGACTCAGTATCTGTCCACTTTATATGGCAGAAGAAGTATCCATCAACCACTTGTTTCTGGCAATAGTTTCTCCAGTCAAATGTGGGAACAGTTGGCGGAAAGTTTGTTATTGCACATTCCTTAACTGCCCTAATCTGCTCCTCATCTTTGTTATTTTTGGAGATTAGATTCATTTCCTAAACACGAGAGGGCTATTTGGGATTTGCCGGCAACAGCTGTTTTCTGGCAGATATGGTGGGAGAGAAATAATAGAATTTTTAATAACAAGGCACGGTCATCTTTCCAGACCTTTTATGCTTCTTTTACATTTATTCATCTCTGGCTAAAACTTCTTTCAGGCAGATCCAGGGAGATCGCAATGAGGACCGTGCGGCAGATTCAAACGAGAGCGGCCTCCGACAGCCAGTCGAAAGCGATGAGGGGTAGGGGCGACGGGAGTGACACAGACGACATGTGATCAGTGCCTTTTGGACCCCTGACTTTTGTTTAACAAGTTGACTATAAAATTGGATATCAGTTTTAAAAAGTCAACCTGCAATTTTACTAATTATCTGAAAAATGTAAAGTAATTATCTTCCTGATTGCATCAAAAAGAAAAAAGGAAAGGAATTTTTTCTGCTGACCAAAAAGTAAAGAAGACATGAAGTGAGTAATACTTGACAACGTGCATTATATAAAAAAAACTTGGAACGGCATGCATATCACATGTGCTAATGTGACAGGGATCATATGATCCAAAATTGGTGTGTATTTATATTTTTGGTGAGTTCTAGTGTAAGTTGTTAAATCTCAAACCACCACCCCCACCAAAAAAAAAAAAACCCCATGTATTCAAAAGTTATCCCAACCATAGGTTAATTAAGATGCTTAAATAAACCTGCATTAACATTTTTTTACCCTGTAATTGAAATTGGAATTGATCACTCACAATGATAATTATATTAGATTTGACATAAGTTTATATCTATGCCTACCATTATTTTAAAACATAAGTCGTAACCATGAGTTACGTACATCATTCAACTGAAAATCAGATAAAGTCATATCTTTTATAAAAGGTATTTTGCAATCTTTTTGTTTAAATAATAATTAAGGTGACAGAAACAAGAAGAAGCGTGTTAGATATATTAGGTATATCACATGAGATAGACTTAGGCACATGCGAAAGGATTCAGCCCAAATCCTTTCCACTAAATCTCAATCCCACGATATTCAAATACAAGATTCACTTCATTGAAGTTGATCTATATTGTTTAAAATAATTATCAAAAGACAAGTGTTTTGAATAGTTTTTGCCTACATCCATCAAGTAGGCACAAAATAGACGATTGAAAATAACATTTTACTTAGATCAACCTCCTCCCGCCTCTCTTATCGGGCAATGCAGGGAGCAGGGATGGTACGACTTGGGAATAGGACCAAAAATGAGCCTTTCTGTTAAGAGCGCATACTAAACGCTTAACGACAGAGGTCTTTTCTAAAGTTACCTGGAGCATCAAGGCGCCTTTGAAGGTTAGTGTCTTCCTTTGGCTGATCATCAATAGAGCGATCACCCTTTGGATAATCTGAGGAAAAGAAACTGGCATGGACCTGATATCTGTCCGCTTTGTATGGTGGACGAGGAATCCATCGACCACCTGTTTCTGGCCTGTAGTTTCTCTGGTCGTGTGTGGGAACAATTGGCAGAAAATTTGTTTTGCAAATTCCTCAACTGCCCCAATCTGCTTCTCATCTCTGGTCTTTTTGGAGATTAAATCCATTTCCTAAATACGAGAAGGCTATATGGGATTTGGCGACGACTGTTGTTTTCTGGTGGAAATGATGGGAGGGAAACAATAGAATTTTTAATATTAAGGCTTGTTCATCTTCTCAGACCTTTTATGATTCTCTTACATTTATTAATCTCTAACTAAATCTTGTTTCTGACACATCC
The DNA here is from genome assembly GCA_038442645.1 of Agave tequilana. NCBI lineage: Eukaryota > Viridiplantae > Streptophyta > Magnoliopsida > Asparagales > Asparagaceae > Agave > Agave tequilana. The sequence continues at coordinate 30,304 of JAVJIF010027673.1, read as the reverse complement.
AGAGAGATCGTGATGAGTGTCGTGCGACAGATTCAGATGGAAGGGGCCTCCAACATCCAATTTGGACCCCTAACTTTAGTCTAACAGGCTGATCGTAAAATCGACCATCAGTTTTAAAATCAACCTGTATTTTTACTATTTATCTGAACAATGTAAAGTAATTATCTTCCTGATTGTTGTATACTAGTCTACGGACTAATATACTATAATCTAAAATTTTAAGAGGAGAGCAATTTTCTTACTTGCTTGCTTGCTTTATTGCTTGATTTCTTGATACAAAAAACAAAGAGGTACATGGCCTTTTATAGCCTTCAAAACTTACTAGTCTACGGACTAATATACTATAATCTAAAATTTTAAGAGGAGAGCAATTTTCTTACTTGCTTGCTTGCTTTATTGCTTGATTTCTTGATACAAAAAACAAAGAAATCAAGCAATAAAGCAAGCAAGCAAGTAAGAAAAATGCTCTCCTCTTAAAATTTTAGATTATAGTATATTAGTCCGTAGACTAGTATACAACAATTGGTCAGAGCAGCGGGCAAAGCCCGCGTCAGCCTTTTATCTAATAAATGCATCCCTTCCAGAAGTCGGGTTTTGTTGCACGTATTAGCTCTAGAATTACTACGGTTATCCGATTAGCAAGTACCATCAAACAAACTATAACTGATTTAATGAGCCATTCGCAGTTTCACAGTCTGAATTTGTTCATACTTACACATGCATGGCTTAATCCTAATAGACTAGTCTTTTGGGATGGAGCCCCGAGTCCTTCACTGATTGCATCAAAAATAAAACAAGGAAAAGAATTTTTTTTTTTGCTGACCAAAAGTAAAGATGACTTGAAGTGAGTAACACTTGACAACATGCATTATATCAAAAAAATACTTGAAACGGCATGCATATCACATGTGCCCATATATAAATGGTCAGGATATGTAACGTGACTAGGATCAGATTCCAAAATTTGGTGTGTATTCATATTTTAGGTTACTTTTAGTGTATGCTGTTGAATTGGCTTTTCCCCCATATGTATTCAATGTTATCCCAACCATCTGTTAATTAAACTGCTTAAATAAGCCTACATTAACATTTTTTTTTTACCAGTTATTGGAATTGATCACTCACAATCATAAATATTATATTAGATTTGACATAAGTTTACATATATGTCTTTTTTTTTTTGGTGAAACATATGTTGTAACCATGAGTTTATATATATCATTCAACTGAAAATCAGATAAAGACATATCCTTTATAAAAAGATATTTTGCAATCTTTTTGTTTAAATAATAATAAAGGTGACAGAAACAAGAAGAACGGATTAGATATAATAGGTATATTACACTATACAAATAATATTTGGAGTACTTAAAAGTGTAGTAGTATTTAAAATCATAGTTAAAATAGAATTTGATCTCGTATAGTGTATGCAAGGAGACACATCGTCATGGAATCGTATAACTTGTATTTTGTAGTTCTCTTGATGATATTCAATAAGATGTAGTTATTCAGAGTTAATGAAGCTATACTTTTCTAAATCTAACATTTCTTTATCAGAAATAGAACCATATTGCAGGCTTGTAAACTATCGACAGTGACTAATGTTCTTCTATCCGATACTTGAACAATCAATGTAGATGCTACATGGTTAGTTCTCATCTCACGTACAAATCCGAATCACCGTTACTGTAATATTCTCAACACGACACTGCTACACAACGGTTTGTGAGCCATTCAGCACCGACAGAATTACGTTCCATTCAAAACCTCCCTCACATTGCTTTACTTACCCATCTGATGCTACAAGAATTGATGCTGCCTCTTGAAGGGTCTTCTTCTTTATTCTCCACAATTAATTAGTCTTACTATAATAATCACATGTGATGAGTAAGGAAGTTAAGCAATCAATCCTGCACACATTGGCTAGCTGCAATCCAAGTAGGCACTTACTAGGGCTTGGTCCAAAGAAGAGTAGTGCAACCAATGATATTTCATTTGATTAATTTATTACTTAATCAAATTGTTTAATGGAAATGGTCCAAGCCCTTCAACCCCATCATATATGCTTCATCATACACTTGTACATTCATTCATGCACATATGTAACATTGGTGCAAGTACGAACTTACAACTAGTGATTTGCTTATATTTACTGTTGAATTGGGGTCTCTCATCAGCTAGCTGCAATAATATTCCTCTCCTCTCTCACTGATATGGGTCATCACTGCTGCAGCAAGCAGAAGGTCAAGAGAGGACTGTGGTCTCCTGAAGAGGATGAGAAGCTCATGAAGTACATCACCACTTATGGCCATGGCTGCTGGAGCTCTGTCCCCAAGCTTGCTGGTCTCTCTCTCTCTCTCTCTCTCTCTCTCTCTCTCTCTCTCTCTCTCTCTCTCTCTCATATTTGGTTCATGATTAATTTATTTTCAGGGCTACAAAGATGTGGGAAGAGTTGCAGGCTGAGGTGGATCAACTATTTGAGGCCTGATCTAAAGAGGAGTTCATTCTCAGCCCATGAAGAAAGAATCATCATAGATGTCCACAGGATCCTAGGCAACAGGTAAATAGAACACACAAACCCTCACCCTAATTACGTGAACACAGCACACAATAATTTCCCTACAATAAATTTGGTTGAATTAATTTCAGGTGGGCTCAAATAGCCAAGCATCTCCCAGGGAGAACAGACAATGAGGTGAAGAACTTTTGGAACTCATACATCAAGAAGAAGCTCATAGCTCAGGGTTTGGACCCAAAGACCCACAACCTAACGCCTGCAGCTTCCCGCGTGGCTAGCAACAACAACAATAATGTGACTAATCTCTCTCAATTTCAACAATCACAAATTTCTACCACCATTCCCTTCACCATTAGCCCCGAAATCAAGAGCTTCGACACATCGAAAAGCAGCTCCTTGGACAATATTGTTAACCCTCCTTTTGTCACATTGCCGACATCGTCTAATCTCGGGTTGCATGATGCTACTATGCCCACTTCTACCTTCCAATATAACCAAGACCCAAATGTCTTCATGATGGACTATGCAAATTGTTCTTTTTCTTCCTTGAATCAGACAAACATATCGTCGTCTTTCAATCACTTGGACTTTATGGATGAGGCTTGCATGTGGGGTACTAGTAATGGTGTTGAGGCTTTGGAAGCCCCCAAGCAAAATGGGCTTGAGGCAGGATTTCAGAGGCAAGGGCAAGGGCAAGGGAAAGTCCATGAGATCAATGAGGAGAGGGGTGCGGAGATGGAGATGTTGTATAATAGCTCAACGTTTGATCTTGAACTTACAGATTCTGCGTTGATGCCTTGTGGAATGTTCGGCAGTGGGAGTTCAATGGGGCCATTGCAATGGGATTGCTAGGTCTCCTATCTATCCTCTCTCTATTCTTATCAATCTTTTTTTTTTTTCACTATTGTTTTCTTTTAGTTTTCAATTTTCTTTTTAATTATTAAATGAAATTAATTAAAGTAGTAGGATGCAATTGAATAACTTGGATTCAATGACAATATTGAATGAATTCACCTGTGTTGTCTGCCTTATATATCATGATTGGTCATTCATTATGTTGTATTTGCTCAATAGCAATAATAATCTTAAGGATTCAACATCAATAACAATGGATATAATTTAACTACCCTCATTTTTCTGATCAAAGAAAATTCTTTGTAATTAAGGGTTTTTAATATATGTACCATCTACATCTTCTATGTTTAGAACCCCCAACACACACATACAAAAAAAAAAAACAAACAAATCATTGATGTTGCCTGTATACCCTTAATTCTTTTGATCTAAAATACTACAGCGAGTGTTTTTCTAAAAAGTTAACTTGTTTATTTTCTAAATTAGAATTCAGGTTATTCTTTTCTTAATTTCATTTTCCATTTCTGCATGCCATTCTTCTTTATTTGTTCTAATTAACTTGCAGTGAGTATTTTTCTAAAAATAAAAAAGTGGAGTGAGAAATATTTTTGTTTTCCAAATTCATCTGTGTTTCTGATGTTATCCTTTATGACAGGATGCCAATTAAGTGAATCATGAAGCAGTTGTATTTGGCTTTAAATGTGGCACGATAAGGGAACGATCAGCTAGTAGATTAACAAGCTGTGATATCGAGCCTAAGATAGATGCTGGCAGCTATATGAGGCGACAAATCTATCACTTGACCATGTATATGTCTGCTTGATTAAGCTCGACCTCATCTAAAGTTGTATCCAGAGGCGGATTCATATTGGATTTTGTAAAAAAAAAATAGAATAATACATACAGTCTGTAAGTTTTTATATAATCTCCTCTTTTTAAATTTCTACTACAAAAACATTTTTGAGCACTACATCAAGTGATAACTTATAAATCTAAGTTATTGAATGTCACAAATTTAAGTCTTAATGGGTACAATATTATTTTTTTCCTCTTATCATATTATTACATTTACGCCAACACTGAGATTCTTATTATATTTATACTCACACTGAAAAACATTTTGCGTATATCATTCTATCATTAAAATTCGATTTTGTAATTGATTAGATGTTTTTTCCCCATAAGAAGCAATGTTGTTTTCTGACATGTAGCGATTTCGACCACAGAGACGCGAGATTTTTCTTCAAATGAAAGTAGTGAAGTGAGGACGAACCGCTTAGCAAACTCGGCTAAGCCTTCATTGGAGGTTAGAGACTTCGCATAACTAATGCTAAACCTAGGTCGTCCCATTGACTCATACTTAGCCGCCTCCTCAAAAAGTTTATGAGGAGGATGATTATATATTCTCTCCAATTTGCGTGTATGTCATCTTTGTGCAAGGAATATTCTAATCTTCTCTATATTGTTCCAATTTTATCGGATGTCCCCAAAAGCGCATGTATTTCTTTTATCAAATGAGCTGAAATTGGAAAGGATCTTGTTCTCACAGGGCTTAGAGGGATGAAAAGAGAAGAGGCTGCTCATAATATGTTTTTATGGACAAACATCTCCCTGAAGGTTATGGCTCAGCTAATTTCCACCCAAAAAATAAAACAATCTCCATACATTTATCAAAAAAGAAAACAAAAAGAAAACAAAAAGTTGAAGAGGGATAAGAGTTCATAATCTTAGAATGGTAAAACTCATTGATTTTAACCCTAGCTAGTTCTTAGAGGGGAAAGAAGGAAAAGAAAAAGAAATTAAAAAGAAGTATAAAACAAATACACTAAGATCAGGTTATGCTCTAACTAGAAACTTCCTAATTAAATATGTTGCAGTAGAGCAGCCTTAGCCATGTCTCCTTGATTCTTAGATTAATGTGTATAAATCCACTTAGGCACTCATTGAAAAAGTCAGTACTTTTCCTTCTCTTTAGAATGCTTCATCTACAGTACATAGCATGCGCGCGCGCACTTGAGGTATCTGTACCTCAGCCCGGCCAGCTGAGAGGCCAGCTGAAAGAACTCTCTCAGTTGGCGCTTTGACATGGTCACAGTCCACTGCGGCATGGTTGTAATCCTAAAAAATTTGTACGTTCTCAGTGTAATTAGGACTGCGACTCAAAAACACTGTGATCATGGTGGTAGTCTTCACAAAAAATACTATGATTTGGTCGCAGTCCTAAAAAAAACTGCGACTATAGTAGCGCTGCCCTCAAGATTTGTGGTGAGATTCAGCCACGTTGCCGCCAGTTGAGAGAGTCTCAGCTGGCGGCTGAGGTCTCTCTCTCTCTCTCTCTCTCTCTCTCTCTCTCTCTCTCTCCTCTCTCTCTCTCTCTCTCTGCGCGCATGCGCCTATGTTCCACTGTTCAAATGTTCAAGCACATATGGAATGGGCAATAACCATATGCTGCTATATGCACAACGAAATCAAATATAATGATGATATATTTATGTCAATAATGTTCAAGATAATTAGTAATGACTTAGAACTTGGGCCCGGAGAAGAAGGAAGAAATTATTTCCCTCAAAAACAGAAGGAAAAGATTATATTCATTCAACTTGTTTGTGTCAAAATAATGTGTGTGTGTGTGTATGTGTATATATGTGTGTGTGTGTGTGTGTGTGTGTGTGTGTATATATATATATATATATATATATATATATATATATATATATATATATATATATATATATATATATATATATATATATATATATATATATATATATATATATATATATATATATATATATATATATATATGTATGTGTGTGTGTGTGTGTGTATGTATGTATGTATGTATGTATGTATATGTATATATATGTATATATGTGTGTGTGTGTATTATGTATGTATGTATGTAGTTGAAGTATACTTTCTTGTATTTGTTTCATAAATTTTCTTTCCTTTTCCTTTTTTTCCCCTCATTCACAAGTAACTTCCACTGCCAACACGGGAGGACTCATATACCAGTTGAGTGGACATCCACACTGGATTTTATAAACTAATAGATTAGTGCATACAGTTTGTAACTTTTTTTCTATATAATCCCTTCTTTTCAGATTATTTTTACTAGCATAAAGACATTTTGAGCTCTAAATCAAGTGGTAACTTGTAAGTTATTGGAGGTCACAAGTTCAAGTTTTGGTGGGTGCAACATCATTTTTTTTTTACTTTTTTCTCTTTTGTCATATTACATTTACGCTCACACTTAAGTTCTTATTACATTTGTGCCCACACTAAAAAAACACCATACGTTCGCCACTGACTGCCAATGAACAAATACATAATATATTAGGAACAGAAGTCCCTAGTGAAAAACAAAAGGTGAGGGGAATCAACAGAGAAACCTTGAGGAGATCGCCAAGAAAATTGCATTCATAACTCTTTAGTATGTCGCCCCCACATTCTTCAATCCGAAGGGCATGATAGTATAGCAATACACCCCCAATGGTGTCCTGAAAGATGTACGTTTCTCATCGTCAGGGTATATTTTAATTTGATTGTACCAAGAGAATCCGTCCATGAAAGACATCCGTTCAAACTCACACATGTTGTCTATCATGACATCCGTGATTGGAAGGGGGAACTCATCTTAGAACACGCCTCATTTAGATCACGAAAATCAATGCAAACCAGGATCTTTCTATTTTTCTTGGTAACGGGGACGATATTGGCTACCCAATCAGGGTGTTGTTCTTTCCTGATAAAATCGGAGTCTATAAGCTTCTTGACTTCCGACTAGACCGCTTCCATTATCTCCGGGCGGAACCGTGGTTATTTTTATTTGACGGGCTTCGCATCCAGATTGATGTTGAGGTGATGCATAGCCACTTGAGGATCAAGCCCAAGCATATCCTTGTAGTTCTAAACGAAAATATCTATGTACTCTCGTACAAGAGATATTAGATCCTCCTTCTCAAGGGGTGATAAGCTTTCACTTATAAAGATGGGCTTGGGATTAGCCTCATCTCCCAGATTAATCTTGGTTACCTTATCCTCTGTGGGTGGTTCGCGTTGCTCAAAGCAAATATCCCAGAGAGTATTTAGGTAATTAATCCAATGATCTATATCCGACTGGATCTATTCTTCATCTCCATCTTCCGGGTGACTTGTTGAAACTATGTTTACCAAAAGGTCTTTGAAGATGTTGCCGATACTAACATCTGACTGCCACGATGACGTGTCTGACGAGTGGTTATGATATAATGACTCTTCAGACTCAGAGGCTGATAAGATTGGAGTTGACACAAAGCCCAGCCCCTTGCGAGTTTGATGATAAAAATCAGGGGCTTTCTTTTCGGGGACGAAGGATCGAAGCAGTGTTCTCCTTCTTTTGCTGAAGTTCAAGCCAGGACCACTTGTTAGGTCATACCCCATGTTCTCCATCATTTTGAGTACATTTGGCTCGTAATGGGAGAACTGAGGAGGTTCATTCTCGCTTTCTGAGTCTTCGCAAGTCGTTGATTTGGACTCGACTCTTCCGAAAAGAATTGAATTTTGGCCTTTGCGTCTTACTGGGACCTCGAAGAAAAATCCTTACGCATCACTTATGTCTTGATATACCGTGAGCGATGACCTCACCGGTACATGTAATGTTGTCAGGACATCTACTGCAGACCAGGGATCATCACCTACATCGGGACTAGTATCTGATGGTACGAAATCAGAAGCAAACACAGAAAAGTAAGTCAAATTTAACTCTTCATTAATATACCACTCGCCTACATCATTGGTTGTGTTAATGCTCGTTACAAGTGGGTTCAACTCCTAAAAATATTCTTCTTCTGTCTCTGGCTCAACGTCAGCTTCATTACCAGAGTCTGATTCTTCTGGCTAGGGATTCTCGCCTGTCTCCAAAGAATCCTGATACAGGAGGGAGTCTATGAAGTAGTTCTCTACCCCTTGAACGGATGCCTTTCAGCGATCAACGTTCGGACTTTCCATCCCCATCAATATACTTCATGACTTGATGGAGAGTAGAGGGGACGATGGAGTTGTGATAAATCCATGGTCATCCCAACAGCAAATTATACGAAGTGTCGGCGTCGATAACATAGCACGTCATCTCAAATCTTAGGTCCCTGATCTGACATTTGAGTTTAATCTTTCCCATCGGGCGTGTACAATTGGCGTTGAAATTATAAATGATAGTTTGAGTGGCTCTCAATAGGTGAGTGGGGATTCCAACTGTTGCATGATCCGGCGGGTCATGATGCTCAACACAGATCCTAAATCCACCTGAATGTGGCTCACTTCAGACGATCCAATATACCCCGTGAAGTACAGAGGCCTATCATGTTTCCCCTTAACCTGCATGTTGTCTGGCGTGAAGGTTATGCAGGGGGCAGTCTTCTTTATCTTTCTCTTGTGGTTCAGCGGGGATCCGGGCTATAAGTCCTCAGCATCAGCTAAAACATCTCTCAGAGCTTCTCTTGTTAACTTCGATAGTCTCAGAATCTCGTAAAGGGTAATCCTGGTCAGGATGTAGGCCAGAGCCTAAACATCAAAGTGGTAAGGCGCTGAATATCCTTCCGCTTTTTCTTTCGAGAGGGCCTTGGAATACTGAAGCTCCTTTTACTTCTCCACGGGTTGCTTCATGGATTGCTTGGTTGGCTCAGGGGTGGATTTAGGCAGATTTGTCACCATTTTGTCATATTTCTTCAAGTACGACTGACCCGAGCTGGTCCCTGCTATGAGCAGTGCATTCGGTTCTGCAGCAAGGATGTTCGTCTCCTCCTCCGAGTTAGTTAGAAAAGAGACATCAGTTTCTACTTTTCGGGAGGAAGCACACAACATATTGCAAGGTACACATTGCAAGGTGAAGCTTTTGCTTTACCCCTGGACTTCCTGTTGGTAACAGTAGTCCACTATTGGCCTTCCACAAAGTCAGGATAAACCCACATGATTTCTCCCTGAGGTGTAGGAACAGGTGCAAGACCTTTCTCCTGTTGGTGGTATGGATCTATATTGAGTACCCTTAGTTCCCCTTTCGGGATAGGAACTACTCTGGCCGGCGTTGAAGGTTGTACGCCGAACTGAGGAAATGAAGTTATGTTAATTGTCACTTTCTTCTACTTTGGGCAAAAGTTGAGCACCTTTGCATCAATCAAAACTTGGAGGATGTCCTTGAAAATGTAACAGTTCTTAGTAGGGTACCCCAGCATCCTTTAGTACAAACAGTAGTTGGGACTTTCGGTCTTACCGAACTCCTCGGGACGTCTAATTTCAGAAAACTTCAATCTGTTGCTCTTGTTGAGTAACTTGAATAATGAATCGACATGCTCGTCCTTGAAGAAGAACTGTTTGTTGGCACGTGGTTGACTTGAAGAACTACCCCCTCTAGTCGGCTGGGGTTCAGTAGGAGATTTTGTCTCTGGTGCCGATGTGTCCTCCTTTTAAATTTGAAAGATACTTCTGGCGTGCGCTTTGTCGACTTTTCGGGTCTGGGCTTGTTTCTTCTGCCTTAACCCTGACGACAATCTCTTCTGCCTGTTTGCCTTACTGGACTAACTGTTTTCAGGTGCGGCTTTTAGCAACTCCTATCTGAGGTTGGAGTGAGGTTTATAAATTGTGACGGCATGTTTTCATCAGGGTGGCCTGGGTTATAACGCTAGGACATCGGAGTGCCATATTCTGAAATCTCTCCACAAATGCTTTAACTGACTCTCCTTTTCGTTGCTCGTTGCCAGGAGAGTTGGTGTGGTAATCTCCAAGTCGTCTTCGAAGAAGCGTGTAAGGAAAAGCTACTTCAAATCATCCCAGTTCTTGATTGAGCCTTCTGGGAGCTTCATGAAGCATTCGAAAGCGAGTCCCTTTAGAGTGTCGTTGAATAAATGCGCCAGGATGGCATTATTTGACACTATATTCCCTGTCTGAGACTTGAAGTAACATATGTGCTGGTTCGGTGACCCTTTGACGTCGAAGGCCTGTAGGGTTGGAGCTTTGAACTTAGGAGGGTACGGGATAAGATCCCACTCAGCTGGGTACGGCCGGATCACTCTTACTTCTTGGAGGCCTTTCTGATTTGTGAGGGCTTCAAAACGCTATTCTAGTTTATTCATCCTTTTGGAATGAGTGATCACATTCTTTGAATTGCCTCCCTCTTCAGATGGAGACTTAGACGACTCGGAGTTGGAATACTCCTCCTCAGTATGTGCAGAAGACGAGCTTTCCCCTTCCTTTGGACTTCTTAGAAGGAGTCTTGGCCTTCAGCTTCTTCTTACCCTCAAGCAATTATGAAAGCATCTGCTTGAGGGTGTCGATAGATTCTTGTTGGGCGCGAATCATATCGAGTTGTTCCCTCTGGGCCTGGGCTTGCTGTTCAAAGCGTCTGGCCATTTCTTCAGGAGTGCTTGCCATACGCGAAGGCTTCCTTCTCTACAGAAGAGTTCGAGACCTGCTATTCCGCAATGGCAGAGTGTGATTCACTTACTTCAATGCCTCAGATAAGGGCACTATAGTCAACTGGGGCTGCCACACCAGTTCGAGTGCGGGCATACCGGTAAACTCCTTTCAGTTCAGTGTCGAGACTCGTTAGACCTGACTATTGGTTGTTTCCCTTTTACTTCTGCTCGGCGTAGTGCTTGGACCCACTATGTTTGCAATAACTTTAGGGTACTCTATATCAGAGAGAGTTCTCCTTATGCGGGAATGACGCCTTTTGGCCAATTGGGAGACTGACTTAAATAATAACCATCTGAATACCGACTGTTTGCTTATATGCGAGCTGCAGTGGCATTCAGAGACCGCTGTGATGAGCCATTCACAGCAACATGATGGAGTGATTTTATGGGCACTCTTCTTCTTTGTCAAGTAATCCCTTAGATCCGTCGGAGGGGGATCGAAGAGGCCAACCTCGAATCTCTAAGAACACGGACTTTTCAGCTCCCGAATGTTAACTTTGTGTCGCAACTCTGAGATGCAGGGTTTAGAGACGCAGAGCTCACGTTCTATAAAATAGACACGGCTCTCACGTTTTGACTTAGAAATGCGGGTCTCATGCCTATGCTGAGAATAGACGCGGACCTCGCGTTGCTGATTATCGCGTTCGGCTAGCGATACTTGGGAAACGCGGACTTTATAAGTCCTGCGTTTTGCTGTAGAGATGCGGGTCTCTATCTCTGAGAAGAGGCATGGACCTCGCGTTATTGAACATTGTGTTTGGGAGGTGAAGCCTCAGAAACGCGAGCTTCTTGAGCTCCACGTTTTGGTCTCCAGACGCAGACTTCGCGCGTTTGACATGACTCATAAGAGACACAGGCATGAACCTCACGTTCTGTATCTGCCGGACAGATAGTTTTTTCAGCTCCTTGCATTGTTGCCGACGTGCGCGTCGTCTTTGTCAATGTTCAGCATTCTAGTTATGCTTCACGGGTTATTGGGAACCCCTGGTAACTTGGAGCTGAGGAAGAAGAAGGGTGTGGCTAAATTGGCCTTCAACGACATTGGCCTTGCGGGTCTCGTGGGAGACGTTGACGTGGGCCTCGCGCGCGATGCGGCCAGAAATGATGTTCTTTACGCAGGCCATCTTTGGGGAAGTCTCCGAAGGGACTTGAGAGCGGACCTTCGAGGATACCTTGCGGTACTATCACGCCACCTATGGCTCTTGGAGCCAGAAGAGAAAAACTCTTCATACTTTACCTGGTCGAATTCCACGACAAGTGACTCGACCATTTTTCCTATAAAGGTGGCACACCTTGCGCCACAACTTGCTCATCAGTGGAGAAAGTAGTCCCTAACGGGGTCGCCATCTATTGTTTCTCGGAAAAAAATTGAAGGCATGTAAATTCTTTTTTTGATTGTAAAGAAAATTACAGCGGATCAACAATCTGATTACAAAAGAGGGGAGAATGATTAGATCTCCCCTTTGTTTAAAGCTGGGTTCTTGATGTAGTAGTGAAAAGTGAATCTTATTTTCTGTTGACTGGGTGAACGTCAAGTAGGCCTGTCAACGGCTCGGGTCTGGACCCGGACCCGACCCGGACCCGACCCGTTTAGATGGGTATGGGAAACTCAGTTCTGGACCCGAACCCGAATACCCGTTTGCCCGTTTACCCGATTAGTAAATGGGTCAGGTATGATTTTACATGGACCATGCTTGTTTGCCCGTTTACCCGATTAGTAAATGGGAACACTATATAGATAGGAAACACCATATATAGCTCATGTCAGCTAATTAATGTTTGCCAACTGGATTAGTAATGGGGAAGAATAACTAGGGTATGCATTGTCTTCTCCAAATGCCACTTGTCAAACATTTTGTGTGATAGCCATGACTTCTCATAACTTACAGATAGGAAACACCATAACCCACGGGTCCGGGTAAAAGGGTCCAGACCTGCGAACCCACGGGTCCGGGTATGGGAACCTAGGTTCTATACCCGCGGGTAAACGGGTCGGGTATGGTACATCCTATAGTAATCGGGTCCGGGTCTGGTACCACCCGGACCCGACCCGAACCCGACCCGTTGACAGGTCTAACGTCAAGCTCTTCTGGGAATCTTCTCTTTAGATTACGGACAGAGTAGCTAGCTCCTATCCAAATGGAATCTCAAAGAGGCTTGAGGAAAAACTTATACTCAGCAAGTTGATAAAAGAGTTTAACTCTTTTTCAGGGTTCCTCAGCTGAAAATCCTGATCAAATACGATCCAAAATTCTCTCTGACCAAATTCGATCCACCCTCAAATCTTTACCTCTCCTCAATAGCAAACTGAGCTATTTACAGGGGTTTCTAGAGGTAAAACTGTTCCCTAAAAACCCTCTATGATGGGGGTTAACTCTCCTCATTACATGGACAGTAATTGACCCCGTAATGAGGGCAGTTATAACTGAGACGCGGAGCTCACTTGCAGTTGAAACGCAGGCTTCGAGTTCTGCGATTAGCCATTTAAGATGTTGTTGGATGCAGGCTTTGAACTTTGCTAGACGCGGGCTACGAGCTTTGCTAGATGCGTGCTTCGAGCTTTGCTAAACGCGGGCTTTGAGCTTTGCGTCTTGGCAGTGCAGTGTGCTGAGAAGCGGGCTTCGAGTCCTGCGTTTTGACACTGTTGTGATGCTGGGACGCGAATTTCGAACCCTGCGTTTTGACACTGTTGTGATGTTGGGACGCGGGTTTTGAGCCCTGCGTTTTGGCATTGCAGTGGTATTGAGACGCGGGCTTTGTGCTCTACGTCTTGGCATTGAGTGAATGGTTTTAATTAGTCTCGTGTCTGAAGTATAGACTCTACTATCTGATGACTTGTTCAGTGAATTTTAGACAGTCTACAGGGTTGGGATAGAATTCTAATCTATTAGCGAAATTTTGGGATAGAATTCTAATCAAATAAAGTAACTAATCCCAATTAATCTCATATTAAATTTATTAGGAGTTCATTAAACCTGACCCACTAAGGAACCCATAACTTAATCATTGCGGTGGGGTCTGATTCAGACCCGATAAGCGCTGCCGACTTGTTTTGCCAATAGAAACTTCAATTAGTCATTACGGGCTCATTCGACTTTTGTTTTAGGTGTGTAAGCCGTCTTGAAGCTTTTGATGAGCACTATAGTATTATAGGTATTACACAAGATAAAACAGTAGTTAATTGATATAAAGTTGGCATTGAAATGTTTATTACTATGGCTATATGTATCCTTTCATGCTTCCGCTTCATCAATATTTATTATATTGGTTATATTATTCTAGCATGATGAATATTGATATTTACTACAGTAGATAATACACAGATAAAGATATATACATATTCAAATTAAAGAATTTATAAAAAAGCTTATTTAATTGCATATATAGTTCATGCGGACAATAGCAGGCCCAAAAAAAACTATTGTTTGGCTGAATTATGTACGACGTCGAATACTTGATGTGGGTAATGCAAGTGAAAAAACTTTGGTGTGTGGTAATCGGCCCAAATGAAGGTTGTCACACTATAGTCCCATATTGTATTACCCTCATCAACTAGTCCGATGGCGGAACAAGAATCCGGATGTGTAGATTTGTGTGGCCTATGCGTGTGGCAATCAGCCCAAAGAAAGATTGTCATTATGGCCGGGTCATTACATATATTATATGGTCGATATAGATAACTTAAAATTTGGGACCAATCCTATAAAGGGACAGTCAGTCCAAAGGAAGATTGTTCTCTTAAATAAGACCTAGACTTTAGGGTATCTATATTGGGTCAGTACAGTGTCGATATAAAGAGACACAACTTGTTCTGAAAGTTTGACTGGCTCTATCAGTTAAACTGGTTGCATTTTCTGAAATTCAATTTTTATGCTATTATAGTAGAATTTTGTTAAATGCAATGTTTATGTTAAATTGATGAAAAATTGTACCCTTATATAGTCTAAATTGAATGGTACAAACTTTAAAAAGTGATAAAATTACGTAAAAAATCGTTGACCCCTACTATCACTAACAAAAGTTTAGTTTAAAAAAGGCCAATTATGATAAGTGAGAGAGGTCTTATAGAATGTGTCTAATGGACATAAAGCACACTACTTCTATAACTATTAGGGATTTTATGCCTGATAAAGTCATTAATAAAAGTTTTTCAGCTGAAGTAGCTGACCGGTTTATTAAATCGGATAAAATTGAGGTCAGCATGCATCTTAACAAGCACTATAACGGCAAAGAAAACATAAATGAAGTATATTATGAAAATGTCAGATCTTGTTTCTAAACTAAAGGCACTAAAATTGAAACTCTCTGAAGAGATTCTAGTGCACTTAATTCTAATCTCTTTTCGTATAAAGTATAACCTTTTTCAATATTATTTATAATGCTTAAAGGGAAAAGTGGAGTCTCATTGAGCTCATCAGTCATTATGTCCGAAAAGAAGAGAGATTGAAATAAGAAAAAACTGAAAGTACTTACTTAGCATCCAGGATAATGCTTCTAAAAGAAAAAGTAAAACTAAAGGGAGGAACATAAATACCACTATAATAGCTAGTCTTAAGTGATCAAAGTGTAGGACAAGAAGCCTGAGTTCATTACATGCTTCTTCTACAATAAAACAGGCCACCTTAAGTAGGATTGTATAAAGTATTAGAAATGGTTAATTAAGAAGGGTATATCTCATATTTATGTTTGTTCTGAAATTAATTTAGTTTTAGTTCCACCCTATATATGGTGGATAGAAAATTCACATAAGCGATTCAATGCTGAACTTCCAAACCCAAAGGAGGCCCAGCCCAGCTGAGCAATACATATACATGGGTGATGGAAATAAAGTTGCAGTTGAAACTGTTAGAGTTTATAGGCTTAGATTAGATTCCGATTTTTTGTTTTAGATTTGGATGAGACTTGATTAGTCTCTAAATTTGCATAATTTTCATCACATTCTCATATTTATTTCATGTAAAATTTCGCTAAATAAAACCTTGCTTGCTTGATCCTAGGTCCATGGTGTGCAAATAAAGAAGAAGACCTAAATCACCATTTAATTGGTGAATAAAAGCCTACCAAGTAGCCATTGACTTTAGGGTGAAGATTTTGTCAGCCCAGGGTATCAAATCGCAAATCCAGAAGATCAAGGCATCAGAAGACAGTCTGGGCGACGCGCTGCTCGAAGCCAGGCGCGCGCGCGCCTGCGCTTTGGGCCACGTGCTTCCCACGTGGCCCCCTTTCCCCTGGTGCCTATAAATACCCCCCTGGGGTCTTCAGTTTGAGCAGATTCAGAGTTAGAGTAAGTTTTTGTAATCTTATTTTTAGGTTTGTAGTTGTTATTGTTCTTCTTCTAGTTGTTGTTTTAGCCTTTAGAGTGAAAGAGAGAGTGTGTAAGTGTTGTATTTGAAGAGTGACAAGATAATACAAGTACTACTTCTCTTCCTTCTTTCCATTTGCTTGTCTTTGACATTTGCTTTTACTTCCTTATTGTAGTGTAACTTCCTTCTTCTTCACTCCTTTTCTTTTACTTTTATTGTAGTGTAACTTCCTTTCTTTAACTTTTCTTTTCTTTTGTTTTCTTAGAGTGTAACTCCCTCTCTCCACTTCTTTTCATTTGTTGTTTCTTTTACTTTTATGGCTAACTAACTTTTCATTAGCATGGCTAACTAACTACTAACCCACTAATTTCTACCACTTGATTGATAACTCAAATGAGTCAATAGTGTCAAACAAGCCTTGTGCAAACAAGAGCTATGGCATCTTAAGACGAGGGTTCTAACTCTAATTTACCTACAAGTATTTACTTTCTTATACTTCATACTTAATGAGTCTTGATGATCTATGAGTTGTATACTTTACTTGTTATTGTAAGTTAGAGACTTTTCCTTTTAACTTTGCTGATACTAATAGTGCACTCGAGTCTTCCCTTATTCTCGCCTTCTATCGGATCTTGATAAGGGAATGTCCGAGTTTTTGCCGTGTAAAGTTATGAACTTTCACTCGATTTTCACATGAATAGTTCCAATGCAAAAGGTTTGTGTTCGCCTATGATATATCGTGAGGCTATCTTCCAAAAGTTAGAAATTAGTGGGAGCACTTAGTAGAAAGTTAGCCATGCATTTTTACAACTAAGAAAAAATCACTTTTACAAACCCCCAAAACATTTTCCAACAATTCTTAAAAATAACTTATTTTCACTTTTCAATTCTTTATTTGGAAACAAGAACTTTCTTTCTTTCTTCTTGAACTTTGAAGCCGCATCAAGCTTCCATCGCTCTCCCTCCTTGTGGATATGACCCGTATAGCCACTTCGCTACTACGGAAGAATCGCAAAAACAGTAACATCAACCCACACTTCCTTCTCTTATTTTAGTGCTTGCTTTTTGCCGATCAAATTTTGGTGCTGTTGCCGGGGAGGGAACGGCTTTATTGTTCAATACTAAAGATTGTTCTTTGTTTTTGGGTGTAGGAGAAGTACCAAGGAGCTCACTATTATGGGAAGCGAAGAAGTGGCCAAGGACATTGCGCGAGGACTCATTTGCCCTCGAAAAAATTCGTGTAAAAGCGAGTTTTTCTGATTGAAGTACTAACAAACTCGTTTGCAGGGTTGCCGAAAGCCGCTAAAAAAAAATTTGCTTTCTAAATTTTTAGTTTCCTTAGATGCTTCACCTTTATGCATGTGTAATAAATTCAACAGAAATTCACTTGTTGCTTAATTGAAATTTGGATTAGACTTCTGCATTTAGGGCACGTGTCTATTTAATTCATTTCAATTTCTGTTGAAGAGTGTTGGAGAAAAGGTACGTGTGCATTCATATAGAATAGGACCAACATTTTGAAGTGATTTACCGCTTTGAGTGTTTTCATGTTGTGAATAAACTGCACACTTGCACAATTGACTTTAAGGGCAAAACCCAAATAAACAAGATAAGGTGGGGATTTCATCACCCTTCCTTAACCCAAAAATCATCTCCAAGTGCACTCACATTTTCTCAAGCCTTAACTAAAAATCAATAAACGTTAGCCCTGTAGACATCTTGGACTCACTAAGAGATTAACCGAGGTTGAAAATTGTAAGAACTATACTCCTGCAAAATCGGTGTCTAAAGAAAGTGATTGAGAGGTAAAGCCTCAAAAGCTCCGTGGTTTGGCGTAATTAGGCCCGTGGCTCCGGCCGGATACCTCCCCCGAGCTTTGCTCTTTCCTAGCCGATTAGCTTGTAGTCGAGTTCCTGCAACAAACTTCCCCGAAGAATCGACCAGTTAGAAGTCGTCTAGGTCCAGGTACCTTAGACTAAGGCTTATGGTTGTTTTTCTTTTTTTTGTTTTTTTTTTAGTTTTTTTCGATTGTTTGTTGTCTTCACGTTGTTTGTGGTGTGCTGCATGCAAGAGTGGCTGAGAGATCCGTTAACTTTCAGATTAACAAGAAACACTTCTCTACCCTTACATCCAGAACCGGTGATGGCGTCACTTCAGGATAGATTTTACCCGATCAGAACTTCACTTCCATCTTGCATAAAACTTTCTGAAGCAAACGGAAATAACTTCGAGTTAAAGCCCCAATTCATTAACACTCTTCCCAAATTCATGGTTTAGAATCGGCGGACGCATACTTCTTTGTTAGGGAATTTGAAGAAGTATGCCTCATGATGCGTATACCCCAGCTAGGAGACGATGTTGTTAGGTTATGTTTCATCCCTTTTTCCCTAAAGGACCTAACTAAGAAATTGTTGTACAGCTTGGCAGCAGATTCAGTCACGACCTGGGATGATTTCGTTAAGGCCTTCTTGAAGAAATTCTACCCAATTCACAAAACTGCCCTCATTAGGAAGAACATCATGCAGTTTAAGTAAGACCTGAGTGAACCATTTTGGAGATACTTTGAGCGATTCAAAGATCTCCTCGCTCAGTGCCCTCATCATGGCGTGGAGAAATGGCGTCAGGGCCAAATTCTCTACGATGGTCTAGATTATCAGACTAAGACCCTGTTAGAAATGATGTGTCAGGGAGGGTTCTTGCAGAAGGATGAGAATCAGGGTTGGGATTTATTTGAGGATTTAGCAGAGAAAACCCTACAATGGGAGCCAGCCTCGAAAAAACCTAAGAATTCACAATCTATAGCTTCAAGATGAGGGCTCCTATCTCTAGAATCATCCATAGCTGCCAAGGCTAAGATTGCTACCCTAATGAGAAGGATAGAGGCTCTGGAAACAAAAGAGCCTGCCAGTGTCAACCAGATCAACCCACCACCAATTCACAATTCGGGTTGTTCATATTGTCAGGCACCAAACCATGTCTTTGAAGAGTGCCCCGTTTTTCATGCCCAGCAAGTGCCACCAGAACACCTGAACGCGGCTTACTCACGGCTGCCTCACAAACCCTGCTCACAGACCTACAATCCCGGCTGGAGAAATCACCCCAATTTCTCCTGGGCCCAAAACAATCCTCCCAGGCCTAATTTTTCCAACAACTTTCACCATCCTACTCCTCCACCAATTTTTCCCACTCAAGCACCAGCTTCCTCCTCTCAAGGCTCACCAATGGAAAAGAAAATCAGTAAATTGGAGGAGAGCATAGAGGCTTTCATAAAGTCCCAAACCGCTTTTATGCAAAATCAGAGACAAACTCTGAACAATCATTCATAGGCCATATCGAGATTGAAAATGCAAATGAGCCAGTTAGCTAGCTCCCTAAATGAAAGACCAAAAGGTACTTTGCCTAGTCAGCCGCTAGTTAACCCAAAACCTCCAATCAAGCATATGAAATTCAGGATCCATTGATTAACCAGTGCAATGATGTTCACACACTGCGATCTGGAAAGAAGATAGACAACCAGGTCTACCAACAGAAAAGTCCAGTCTATCCTGATCCCACTCCTATCTCCACCTCTGCTAGTTCCTCCCAATCCACTCCACAAACATCAGACGAGGACAAAGCTGCTGAACAAGTTCATAAGCCTGTAGCACCCTTTCCCAATAGGCTTAGGAACAATAATAAAAATATGCACACGTAGAAAATGTTAGAGATGTTCAACCAGGTCAAATTGAATGTGCCACTTCTTGACGCTATACAACAAGTCCCGGCTTATGCCAAATTTCTTAAGGATATGTGTACAAAGAAGAGAAAGACCAATGTGCCCAAGAAAGTCTTCTTGGCCACTAATATAAGCGAATTTCTATCTGGTCCCATTTCGAAGAAATACAAGGATCCGGATGTCCCACCATTTCCTGCATCATAGGACAGACCGAAATCAGTAGAGTGCTTCTTGACCTAAGAGCAAGTATCAACTTGCTACCTCTCTCAGTATACTAGCAACTTGGGTTGGGCGAGCTAAGCCCAACTTGAGTCACCATTCAGCTAGTCGATCGATCTGTGAAGATCCCTAAAGGAAAAATCACAGACGTCCTTATCCGGGTCTGGGATTTCATTTATCCCGTTGACTTCATTGTGCTTGAGACCCAACCTGTGTCCAATCTTAGGTCTCAAACTCCCATCATCTTAGGGCGCCCATTCCTTACTACAGCCAATGCCATAATCAACAGTAGGAACGGGTCCATGCGATTGACTTTTGGAGACATGATGAAGGAAGTCAATGTTTCAATTTTGAGGTCAATTCTATTAAAAACCTGACCAGTGAGCATGAGGAAAGTATGGAGACAGAAACTGAGGCAGAGTTTGATCTGGAGGCTGAGGATTTTAATCTAGACCAGATCGTAGATTCAGCAGTGGATTGGGCATCAAGCCCAAGTGTACCTCATCATAGGAATGAAAGCCTAGAGATTGCCTCCAATGAAGCAACACCTTCCCTAGAGCTAAAAGCCCTGCCCGAACAGCTCAAGTACGCCTACCTGGGCAGAAAGGACACCTTGCCAGTCATCATAGCATCCCACCTGATTGAGCAATAAGAGGACAGCTTAATGTCTATTCTGAAAAGACATAGGGAAGCCATTGGATGGACGATGAAGGATATCAAGGGAATAAGTCCAGCCATAGTGCAACATAAAATCCATTTAGTCGATGAAGCAATCCTTAGGAGGGACCCACAACGCAGGCTTAACCCTCTCATGCAAGAGGCAGTTAAGGCTGAAATTCTAAAACTATTAGATAATGGGATCATTTATCCTATTTCTGATAGCCAATGGGTTAGCCCTGTTCATGCGGTCCCAAAGAAGGCTGGCTTTACGGTGGTAGAAAATGAGAAAAAAGAGTTGGTACAAACAAGACTGCCTATCAAGGTTCATGTTTGTATCGACTATAGGAAGTTGAATGCAGCTACCCGTAAAGACCACTTCCCGCTACGTTCCAACGGTGCATGCTTAGTTTGTTCTCTGACATGGTGGAACTTTTCTTGAGATTTTCATGGATGACTTCTCCATCTACGGAGATTCATTTGATCAGTGTCTTCATCACCTAGAGTTAGTGCTACAAAGATGCATTGAGAAGAATCTAACTCTAAACTGGGAAAAATGTCACTTCATGGTGAGACAGGGGATTGTCTTGGGCCATGAGATTTCGAGGAGAGGCATAGAAGTGGATAAGGCTAAAGTAGAAGTGATTGCTAAGCTTCCACCACCCAAAAGCATCAAGGATATTAGATCCTTTTTAGGGCATGCTGGGTTCTACCGACGGTTATTAAGGACTATAGCAAAATCGCGAGGCCCTTAACCAACCTGCTCGCTAAGGACGTGCCCTTTGATTTCAACGATGAATGTTTCAAGTCATGGGGGAAGCTTAAGCAAGAACTTATTTCTGCGCCTAGTATTTCTGCTCCTAATTGGGCCCAGCCATTTGAAATCATGTGTGATGCATCTGATTTTACTATTGGCGCTGTTCTAGGACAGCGCATCGATAATAGTCAACACGTGATTTACTATTCGAGTAGGACATTGAATGACGCCACACAGAATTATACAATGACTGAGAAGGAATTCTTGGTCGTTGTCTTTGCGTTAGAAAAATTCCGGCCCTACTTGTTTGGTTTGAAGATGGTGATTTTTACGGATCACTCGGCTCTGAAATACCTCATGACCAAAAGGAAGAAAAAGCCCGACTAATTCGGTGGATCCTTTTACTTTAAGAATTTGACTTAGAAATCCGGGATAAACGAGGTATAGAAAATGTGGTCGCTGATCATCTCTCATGAATTCTGAATGCACCAACCATCCAAGCTCCGATCAACGAGGATTTCCCAGACGAGCACATCCTAGCCATTCTTAAGGAACCCTGGTATGCGGACATTGTTAATTACCTGGCCACGGGACAATTACCCGCTGACTGGACAAAGCAAGACTAAGACCACTTCTTTGCCCAAGTATGGTACTTCTTCTGAGAAGAACCGTATCTTTTTAAGTATTGTCCCGACCAAATTATTAGACGATGCATACCAGAGGAGGAACAGAGGAGTGTGCTCAGCTTTTGCCATGACCTTGCATGCAGAGGACGCTTCGATGCCTGCAAGACTGCAGAGAATGTTCTACAAAGTGGGTTCTACTGGCGCACTTTGTTCAAAGACTCATATTATTTTGCAAGTCATGCGCAAATTGTCAGAAAATTGGGAAGATTTCAAGAAGAGACATGATGCCCATGAACCCGATCCTTGAAGTTGAAATTTTTGATGTCTGGGATATTGATTTCATGGGGCCATTTCCAAATTCCTTCGCAACCAATTCATTTTGGTTGATGTAGATTATGTCTCTAAGTGGGTAGAAGCTGTGCCAACTAAGACGAATGACAACAAAGTGGTTGTCAAATTTCTCAAAGAGAACATCTTCTCCCGATTTGGCACCCCCAGAGCGATAATTAGTGATAATGAATCACATTTCTGCAACAGAGTTTTTGAAACTCTAATGCGAAAATATTCCATCAATCACAAATTATCAACTCCGTATCATCCCCAGACAAATGGGCAAGTCGAAGTCACCAATCGACAGATCAAGCTCATTCTGAAAAAGACTGTTGGACAAAACCGAAAGGATTGGTCGGTTAAGCTCAATGATGCATTGTGGGCTCACCGCACTGCTTTTAAGATAGTTCTGGGGATGTCTCCTTATAGAATCGTGTTTGGAAAAGCCTGTCATCTGCTAGTAGAGTTAGAACACCGGCCCTTTGGGCAATTAAGCAACTCAACTTTGATCTGACCAAGACCGATGAACTTAGGAGACTGCAGATTTCAGAATTAGAGGAGATACGGAATGAAGCCTATGAGAATGCACGAATCACCCAGAGCAGGACTAAATTTTTCCATGACCAAATCATAACCCGGAAAAACTTTGCACCGGGAGATAAGGTTCTGCTGTATAACTCTAGGCTTCATATTTTCGCGGGGAAGCTGAAAACTCGTTGGTCGGGACCATTCATTGTGCGCACTGTTTTTCCCACACGGTGTTGTGCTTATTGCAGACCCTAAGAATAACACGGAATTCAAAGTGAATGGGCAAAGACAGAAGCCTTCTTGACCAATTAGCCTATGACTCTAGATGATAGTGTGCTGACTCTTTTTGCCCCGTCATATGATTAAGACTAAGAAGGTGTACTTATTATGTGTATAAGAATGTATTTGATGTACCCTTTCTTGTCTCCGCTATAGCATAGGGCTATACCGAGTCGATTCTCAGGGAGAGCTCGCGATGGAAGCTTTAACGTGTGGTAGTGAAGTGAACAAACGAGTATTCTTCTCTTGCTTATAAACTTAGTGAATCAAATGTAAAAGAAACTAAAAGAAAGGATGGCTATGTTCATGGTGGAAATCGTTGGAAAAAAAAATCAAGAAGTGGATGTGGTATTCACAAGAAAAAGAAAGAAAACTTAAAGAAAGCAATCCATGACTAGCTTACCTTGCTAACTTGCCAAGACTTACTAGACTCCTTGATAGCGAATGCTTGCCTAATGTTGTCACTCCATTAGCGTAGGATTCGTCTCGCGTGTTGACCTAATTACTTTCTCACTTGCAAGACGGTGGTTTAACCATCGGAGAAGAGAAGATCATACAACTTGCAAGATGAACAAAAGCAATCACCCATGAGTTAGTGAAGAAACAAGACTAGTGGTAAACTAGTACATGGAAAAGAATTAGCTACAACAAGCCATAAGAGAAATACAAGAAAGCATGAAGTAAAACAAAGCTTGAATTAAATTGCAAGAATTAAAGAAAGCACATAAGAAAGCAATTAAAGAATGCAAGAAAACTAGAACCAAGCTTCAAGTAGAGGAAGGAGGATGGATCAATCCTTGTTGCTTCAAGTGTCACTCTTGATTACACAAGCTCTCTCCCTCACAATCACTCTCTTTTACATTGAATTCTAGGGAAGAAGAAGAGGGATCTAAAGAACAAAACCTAAAGAGAAAATACATGAAAATTACAATACTAAACTAATCTCCTCTCTTCTCCATTCCGTTTTTGTACGCAGGTCAAGGTCCAGTATTTATAGCATGGGAGAGAACCTTCGAGAGCCATGGTAGTTGCCACAAAATCCGGGGCTCAACGGCCCTAGGATTGCCGCGCCCAAGCCGCGGATCGCGGCAAGATCCTGGCCGTTGAGCCAGATCTTTCTGTTGAAGATCAGTTACAAGGTTGTTAGCCACGTGGTATATCTGGAATCTTCGTTTGTTGCGCGGATTTCTCTAGATCTGGGATTTGAATTTGGCTTTATCTTTAATCTTGATTAATCACTTAATTATGGTTAATTAAGTGATTATTTGGATATCTCTCCTTTAAGTGTGTACCTGCAAATATGTAGAGAAGAGGAGTAAAAATCACATATTTATTTGTAATATGCATGGGAATAATGAGGTAAAATATGCAATATTGGATCACAATCACACCCCCACACTTATTCTTTTGCTCGTCCCGAGCAAAACAAAGAAAAAGAAAATCTATACTACCAGTTTATTACACCACTTTCGCAGGTGACGCGATTGCACTGAGCGTGTGCAACAAGCCGTTAAACCTCTAGGTTACCCTAGAGGAGGAGTGTTGTCTCCTGAGGGTTTTCAGCGGATTACACCCACAAAATCCATAAAGAAAGAAGACAAATGTTAGTATTTTGAAAACGCATTTTGAATAAGAGACATGTTTACGAACTATTTTTGCAAAAATATAAGTGATCCTAGGTCATAAGTCCACCTATAATCATTCTTTCTTAAACTTAGTATCCATGCAAGATCTTGTTTTTAATTAAGGTAAGAGTTCAAAATTGGATTGAATATTTTATCTTTCATAAAACCTAGATAATATGCACACCGTGTAAGTGAAAATTTCCTGGGATTTCAACTCCAACCATAAAGCCATTTCTTTATTTATACATATATATATTTTTTTCTTTTTCTTTTTCTTCCCTTAGTCTAGGCTTTCTAGTCTACCCTTGTAGCGAGCCTTTAACCGATGACTCCCAAACCAGACGGTCTTAGGGCACCAGATGAGAAAACATCCCTCGGTTTAAGGTCTCGAGTAGAAAAGGCCACATAACTAAGGGGGATTATTTATTTCCTTTACCACCGTTAGGCGTGAATAATCATGCTTCTTGAGGCACAATTCTCCAGCTTAATAGGTGATGTTTTTATATATATATTTTTTTTCTTTTTTTTTTTATTTTCATGGCATTTTTGGTCTTTGTTTCCATCCCAAGAAATGTGTAAGTGTGAAGTGCATATTATCTAAGGCAAAAAACTCAAGATAAAAATATCTCACCAATTTTACTTACTTAGCCTATAATCTCCAACAAGATCTATTACTTCAACTATGTTTAAGATATCATAATTAAGGCTTTCTTAATCTCTAAGATACATCTTAATTTTCTTAAAAATAGATCAAAACTTTGTCTCTTTTTCAAAAAGTTTTTATTTTATATTTTTTATTTTTTTTATTTTTATTTATTAAAAGAAGTGTAAAAGAAATAAAATCTAAAAACTCTAAGTTAGTAAACCCTCCCCCACACTTATTTCATGCATTGTCCTCAATGCATCATGATATATGTATGCATGAAACAAAAATGAAGAGGGAAGGAAAAAATTACCTTAAGGTGGTGGTTCCGGTGGTGGTCTGATTGGTCCTCGGAACATGGTCCAATCATCTTTTCTTTGGGTTTTGAGGAACCCATCAGAAATCTCAATAATATGACCCACAAAAATGATGTGTGCATTTAAGATTATTATGTACATTCCCCCATCTAATTTCCAAATTTTTAAAATAATTTCTGAGTTAAATTTATCAACTACCTTGTCCCAGAATGGAATATGGAATGATAGAACGGTTGACTTGGACTCGGAAAGGAACACCGACTCAGGGAAGTG
Organism: Agave tequilana; assembly: GCA_038442645.1. NCBI lineage: Eukaryota > Viridiplantae > Streptophyta > Magnoliopsida > Asparagales > Asparagaceae > Agave > Agave tequilana. The sequence continues at coordinate 4,211 of JAVJIF010027673.1, read as the reverse complement.
AATGAAGTCAAGTAAAGGTTCAGGAGTCGGAATGGATTCAAGAACTGGGTCCAAGTCAAGAAAATGAAGCTCAAGTCCACATTCAGTTTCCCATGATGGAATGTGACTATCTAAGATTAGTGATTCAAGTTCAGGAAGGTTGGGAATCAAACTGACTCTGAAATGTTACTCAAATTGGGTAACAAAACAGGAGTCATTAATGATTCAGGTATTTGAACTAAATCACAAACTTGAGGGTCAAAGTCACATTTCTCATTGAGTTCAATTCCACAAAAATGAGAACTTGCAAATTTGTCAATAGGATCTTCAAAAAGGTATAATTGGTCAAGTTCAACATGATCCTCAAAGATGGGTGATTCAACTTCATTGTGAATTGGGCAAGGATCCAAGGTTGACTCCGGGAAAAGATTGATGTGAGGTAGAGATACGGAGTCATTATCGAATCAGAAAAGAGGATTGAATCACTAAGTTGGAGTTCAAGATCACATTCCTTATGTAATTCAATTTCAGAAAAATGTGAACTTGCCAATTTATCAATGGGATTTTCAGAAGTATGGAATTGGCCAAGTTCAATGTGATCATCATAAAATATTGGTGATTCAATTTCATAATGGATAGGTACTGGATTCAATTCTGACTTTGGAAATGGATTGAAATCAGGTAAGGATATGGAAGTCATGATTGAATCAGGAAGTAGAGTTGAATCATCTGATGAAAGTTCAGGATCATAATCATGTTCAAGTTCAATTTCAGGAAAGGAAAACTTGTCAAAATGTCAATTGGATCTGAAGTTTGGACAAGTTTATTTGTAGGAGATGAAAAACTTGCCAAAATGTCAATGGGATTTGACGTTTGGACAAGTTCAATTTTAGGAAATGAAAAACTTTCCAAAATGGAATCTGAAGTTTGGACAAGTTCAGGTGGTTGTGCTGAAATTGAATCTTGATTTCCAAAACAACATGACTCTTTGGCTCGGACAGAATGGTTAGTGACATTAGAAGAATGAGAATGAAGAGTTTGAATCATCAACTCTACGTCACGATTACGAGTATTTCGAGTCTGAGCCAAGAATTCAAGCATCTTTTCACAATTCATTGGTTCATCATTTTGTGGAAAAGATGAAGTGTTGTTTTGGAATTGGTGATGAAATTGTGAGTCAAAAATGTATGGTGATGGAAAAGTGGACTCACACAAGAAATCTTTACTCATAAATGGTTGTTCATTATGAAGAGGTGGAACTGAGTAAGATTCTTGAAAATACTGTGGAATTGGAGAGGAAAATGGTTCTGGAAGTGTCTGCTCAGCTCTCTGTAAATTGGCTTCTAAACTCCTTAGTAACTCAGATTTTTCTTCAAATGGTTCAGAAAAAGGAGTATATGAAGCGGATCGGGAAATGAATCTTGTGAATATTGTGACTTGGTGGAAATGGTGGACAAGGAGGTTGATAATTAAACTCGGGGGACTGGAATCCCCAATGACTCGATGAAGAGTTGAAATTATTATGAAAATTATAGTTATTAGATGGGGGGTATGGGTCATATTGATTCGGATAAGGCCAACCCGGTGTATTTGGTTGGTGCATATTGTAAAACACCGGGTTGGAATTATCCGAATATGGAGATGGTGTGAAATATGGATTATTATTATGATGGAAAGAATTGTAATTGTAAGCCATATCACACAATCACAAACAAGAACAAACAAACAAACAAACAAACAAAAGAAGAAAAGAAAAGAAAAAATTCTAACCTAAGTTAGTGTAGACTTAGACCTAGACGACTCCTAACTGATAGACTGTCCACGGGAGGTTTAGTGTAGACTCTAACCACAAGCTAATCAGCCAGGGAAGGGTAAGGTTGGTGGGAGGTTTCCGTCCGGAGACGTTCCTTAATTAAGTAACCAGCAACCTTCGGGCTTTCGGCCCTCAACCCCTTTCCTAGACACTGATTTTGCAAGAGTTAAATTCTAACACTTTTCCCCCTTAGGATAATCTCCTAAGTGAGTCCGAGATGTCCCTAGGGCCAACGTCTACTTTTTATTAAATTAGGCTTGGGTTAGTGAGTGCTTGGGAAATGATTTTCGGGCTAAGGAAAGGGTAATGACCTCCCCCACCTTATCTTATTTACGGGTATGCCCTTAAATTTGAATTGTGCAAGTGTACAAGAAATATAGCTAGGATACACTCAAAGCATGAAAATCAAGCAAGGAGTTTGTCCTAGTCTAAATGCAATGCAAACACGTACCTTGCCTCCAGCACTCTTCAACAGAAAAGTAAAGAATTGAAGAGACACGTGCCTAAATGCAAGTGTCTAAACAATTTTTAACAATTCAACCAACTTTTTACTGTTTTTTAATTAAGCAGGTATATGGTGAAAAATACAGGATTTCAAGTATAGCAGCAGATGTATTTTGAAGATCTGAAGCCCCTGCAGAAAATTTGTCAGAAGTGAACTCCTCTGTGCCGCGGCCGCGCGGCTTTTGCCGTGGGAACGCGGCACTTTGGAGGGATCCTGGTCTCTGCTTTCAAGAGCAGAGGCCCAGGTCCACTTATATGTGACTGCAATGAATATTTTCCTGTTTCTTTACCTGTAACCTGCAAACAGAGAAGAAGAATCGTTTAGTACTTCACTTTAAACCAAAAAGAACGTCGCTCTCCCCGGCAACGGCGCCATTTTGATTAAGACTAAGAAGGGTACTTATTATGTGTATAAGAATGTATTTGATGTACCCTTTCTTGTCTCCGCTATAGCATAGGGCTATACCGAGTCGATTCTCAGGGAGAGCTCGCGATGGAAGCTTTAACGTGTGGTAGTGAAGTGAACAAACGAGTATTCTTCTCTTGCTTATAAACTTAGTGAATCAAATGTAAAAGAAACTAAAAGAAAGGATGGCTATGTTCATGGTGGAAATCGTTGGAAAAGAAATCAAGAAGTGGATGTGGTATTCACAAGAAAAAGAAAGAAAACTTAAAGAAAGCAATCCATGACTAGCTTACCTTGCTAGCTTGCCAAGACTTACTAGACTCCTTGATAGCGAATGCTTGCCTAATGTTGTCACTCCATTAGCGTAGGATTCGTCTCGCGTGTTGACCTAATTACTTTCTCACTTGCAAGACGGTGGTTTAACCATCGGAGAAGAGAAGATCATACAACTTGCAAGATGAACAAAAGCAATCACCATGAGTTAGTGAAGAAACAAGACTAGTGATAAACTAGTACATGGAAAAGAATTAGCTACAACAAGCCATAAGAGAAATACAAGAAAGCATGAAGTAAAACAAAGCTTGAATTAAATTGCAAGAATTAAAGAAAGCACATAAGAAAGCAATTAAAGAATGCAAGAAAACTAGAACCAAGCTTCAAGTAGAGGAAGGAGGATGGATCAATCCTTGTTGCTTCAAGTGTCACTCTTGATACACAAGCTCTCTCCCTCACAATCACTCTCTTTTACATTGAATTCTAGGGAAGAAGAAGAGGGATCTAAAGAACAAAACCTAAAGAGAAAAATACATGAAAATTACAATACTAAACTAATCTCCTCTCTTCTCCATTCCGTTTTTGTACGCAGGTCAAGGTCCAGTATTTATAGCATGGGAGAGAACCTTCGAGAGCCATGGTAGTTGCCACAAAATCCGGGGCTCAACGGCCCTAGGATTGCCGCGCCCAAGCCGCGGATCGCGGCAAGATCCTGGCCGTTGAGCCAGATCTTTCTGTTGAAGATCAGTTACAAGGTTGTTAGCCACGTGGTATATCTGGAATCTTCGTTTGTTGCGCGGATTTCTCTAGATCTGGGATTTGAATTTGGCTTTATCTTTAATCTTGATTAATCACTTAATTATGGTTAATTAAGTGATTATTTGGATATCTCTCCTTTAAGTGTGTACCTGCAAATATGTAGAGAAGAGGAGTAAAAATCACATATTTATTTGTAATATGCATGGGAATAATGAGGTAAAATATGCAATATTGGATCACAATCATCATACACCTAACCACAACAAATAAATAAATAAATAAATAAAATTGTTTATATGCTTACCCCTTCTACATTCTTTTTGACATTTCTTTCTCCTATTCGCACTTGGCCGGCCCGAGTCCACGAAGACGGTGACATCATTTCTTCCCCCTATTTATTGCATTTACATTTTCATATGCATTTATTGAGGACAATGCATTAGATAGGTGTGGGGGGGTGCTAACACTTTTTCTTTT